>CM039679.1:70134111-70309111 GCA_022537955.1 Schmidtea mediterranea | reverse complement strand
AAAAGCTATGAAAATGAACAATTTAAAAATGTCGACAGTAAATTACAAATGAAACTGATGTTTCTGCATTTCTTTTATTTAAATGAAAGAAGCATAATTTTGAGAGTCATGGATAAGCATGATTATAGGAAGCCGGATTTGGAAGGAGATTTATATGATCGCTATATTTCGGCTTATAATTCTTTCCATCTTTCTCCAACATTTTGTGACATGGTGAAACTACACAGCCTTGTTGGTGTTAAATATTTTCGTGCTAAGCACAGATTTGATTCCCATTGGTATTGAATTAAAATCAGCTCGTATAATAATGATGAGATACAAACTCTAAGCAAATCAAGTAGACTTCTGCAAAATAAAATCAGGATGCTTTCACGTCTAAGTCATAAAAATATTAATAAATACTTTTCATCATGGATCGAATATCAAACTACTTCCCGATCAAACAATTATTAAAATAATAATTTAATGATAATAAAAAATAAAGAATAATAATACTTATTGTTATAATTATTTTTTATTATTATTATTATTATTATTACTATCATTATTATTTGTATTATTATAACTACTAATATTATTATAATAATTTATTTTTATTTATTTATTTATTTAATTATTATTATTATTATTACTACTATTCAAATTTAATTATTTAGCTTACTGCGTTTAAACTATATACACACGTATTAAAATAATTATTTAAAAGCATCCATAATCGATATTTCACAGGTAACATCAGTATTTATTCGAACGATGTTTATATCAAGTAAGCAAATGGAATTTAATCTACTTTGTATGCTAAGTGATGTATAAAAATATTTTCCTCTATATTATTGTTTCATATATATTTACACTCGTGCAGTTTGCCTTTGCATGCTTTCTGTAGCACTATAACAATGTTATCCCTTTCAAACAACATTTTCCAAATAATTTTATTTGTAATTTTTCATCTTTATTTGTTTTCATTAACATTTTCTTCATTTCTTTCAGACTATCAATCAATATTTTATTGTTTTCTATAATTTGAGTGAAATGAACATTGAGAAAATCGTAAATAAAAGCAAAACAAAGGTGAAAAAGTTCAATGAATAATATTTATCATGAAAAAAACTCTGAATTATGCTATTGGGATTGAAAATGTCTAATTTAGTGGGCATATATTGTAAAGATCTTAAGATTTGTCAAAAATAAACCTTTGATGTTGTAGCGCATGCTTATAAATACTTTATGACGAAGATATTCTGTCAATGCGACATTTCAATACAAAGTCACGAAGGTTTTTAACATAGAAAAATTTATCCTTAAAATAATTTTTTAACCGTAACTCAATTATTCAATTATAAAGAGTAACTTAGAAATAAAAATCTGTTGTAATTTATATCAAAGATAAATATTAAATTCATTTACATTTAGAAATTAATTATTATTTTATCCTTTTAAATTGGATTTTGGATTTTGTGGATTTTCTCATGATAATTTCTTTTTACATTTTCTAAAATTTTTTTTAAACATAAATCTTTAATTTTTGTTTTGGATCAATTAAATTATTTTAATTCCTCGAAACTCGTCAAACATGTTTTCCAATAAAAAGTCTCTGCTCCAAACTATGTTTAGTGTTATATTACGCGAATATCCTAATACCACACATAAAAATTTACCAATAGATTTTTTTAAAAAAAGTGCTGCTTGTAAATATTAACCAATATTGAAACAATATTCACACGTAAAAGGCCGAATAAATTAAGCTTAAGAGCGTATTAAACACATTTTTTGACTATGGGAAATTGTGTTCTATATTTACTAGTTCAACGAATTAAAGATCCTGAAGCTTGTAAATCTTTTAAATAAAGATAAATTTCGACAGAAATATAGTTGAAATAATATATTATGTTTTGAAATAGAAGTGCTGAAAAGCTGATTGATTCAAACAAGATTTACAAAAATACATCAAAAACAGATTGTGTTGGACTCTAGACTAAAATAAATATCGTCTTTGACTATTGGCAATCAAAAGGATGTTAAATGGCAATTGGAAAGATATTGACTTATGCACAAAATACTGATTTCATTGGCGAATTTATTGATAGGAGTTTTCCTTCCAAAATATGAAATGTGTTTGTTTGGAGATCATATTGAAATCATTTAAGGTAACATTAACCCGAAGATAAATATCATATTTACACACAGATTAGAATTTTTATAGAAAGTGATCACTACTTCAGTAACTTATTTCTTTGTAACGAATTATCCTAATACAATTTTAAATAATTAATTTTATTTGGAATTCCCAGTGTATAATGGCTATTATCATCCATGACATCGGAATTCATTGAATCCGAAATGGTTGGAAATTACATAAATGGTTTGATTGTACGAAGATATCAATAGGTAGTATGAATGAAATTTAATTCAAAGCTTGACTAGTGAGAATTTCTGTGGGATTCATTAAGATTTATATTAGAATATTGCAAGAAGTCAAATTAAGAATCTCTTCCATTATAGTCATACCGTTGAAGTGTAAATACCGAAGGAAATTGGTTACTTGTTTCTTTTTCTGCAAATTATCTACACCAGACTTAAATGGGAAGTTTATGTAATTCTCACGATTTTCTTCCAGCAATTTCTTAGAAAAAAACTTTATTTTTCGTAAAAATGCCATGCATTTAAATTTCAACATTCTCGCAATCATTGTTATCTGCTTTAAATGTCTAAATAATATTTTATAATCTATTTTAAAATAAATTAGCATGTTGTTCCAGTGATTTCTAACCGAAAAATCTTTTAATAATTAATTTTTTCTATGGCCATTCATCAGTGTAAATCATTGAAACATTGAATTGTTACCAATTTTAAGTTATTTTCGTATTTTAGAACAAATGTCTGATCAAATTATGAATGTGTTTAATAAATTAACCCGTAAGCCAACAGTGCTAACACGAATTTCAAATTCCATTAAATTAAAAGATTCTTTCATCAGACCGAAACAACCTAATAGTTTTGTGAAATTTCAAACTCGCTCTATAAGTCCTAGATTTGGACGAAAAAATACAGTAAGATATAATTTTATTATTCAAAGGGACATAGATGAGCAATGCGATATATTTACGGACATCTTTTAATACTATAACCATATATTTTTTCAAATTTCTATATAAGTTTAAAAGTAAATTATAAAAATTAAAGATATAAGATGAAAAGTATTTGATAGGTATTTGTGGAAAACCAACTGAAGTTTTTATGAATTTAAATATAAGAGAAATATGGTGCAAATATTGATTTATTATTCACTGTCTTTATCTTATACTTTTGAAAGTTTAATAAAAAGTGTTGACAAATGAGTATTCGAAATCATTTTTATTAATTAAATAAACGAGACCATGGATTTAATTGCAAGAAAGCGTTATTTTAATTAACTTTCAAAATCATATTTTACTTAAATAAATTAAATATTATAAAATTTTTTAAATATTAAAAGTTTTTGAATATTAAAAATTAAAAAAACAAACAGCAATATATAACTAGCTCCCATTAATTATTGAAACGTTTTAATAAAATTTCAAAACAAGACATGTCTATTTTACTTATACAGTCCCTATTGTCCTTTCAATCGATAATGATCAAGAGCTCGAATACATAGACTACGGCAAGTCTCTCCAATGCATGTGGCATTACTTCCATTACATGCAAATTGATTAATGAGATCCAAATTCAATCCAACCGCAGTTTTGACTTATTAATAAACATATTGAAGAATTAAAAATGATACTATACTCTAAATTTTCCAACTGCTTGCTTATCTACCTCTAATAATTTGTAAAATCTTCCGAGTACCCCAATACCAACACATATTTAGTCTCATCATTCTTTATGACACTATTCATATTGCATCAACAATCGATTTACATCCATTATTCAAATTACAATCAGACAATCTCAAACAAGGATCATTAAGATTCTTATTAAATTTGTCATTAGTAAAATACCCTTGAACACATTGAAGGGATTGACCAATATTAGTAAGCACAATAATTATTGGGAACATGTTATGTGTGAAGCGTTATTGATAACGTCATTGGATCCAAAGATTAATCTACAAAAGGTTATGAATAAGAATGTTTTGAATGTTTTTAATATTTTGGTTAGTAAAATTTAGATAAATTGTTTTGTTTTTAAAATTAAAATTTTTAATATTAGTTTAAATATTTTTTAATATAAAATTTATGTTGACATAAAAATATCATTTTGAAAGTTAATTTAAATCATTTTTAATTTTTTAAAAAGATTAAAATATATAAGCTTAAATTAAAATTTGAATCAACTGTATGATTAATTGAATGGTCTTTATATAAACATCGTACGTTTTTCATTCTTATGGACTGATTTAAAGTCATCTGGCACAGGGCGTTTTCATTGGCTGAATAAATGCATTTCTCATTCGATTCGTCATGAGTCGATACACAATTCGGTATGAATCAATGAGTGATACGAATAATTACCCAGAAAAAATAGAAAAGCCAATGAGGCATTACCAAACCGTGTTTATGGTTTACAAAAATGTCTAAAACACCATATGAAGGTTAATTTCTAAGATTTTTAATTGTGAAAATTCCTATTGTGAAAATAATATTTGTTTATGTTTGTATTGTTAAAAGTTAATGTAAGTATAAAATTCAATGAATTTTTTTTGTTGCTAGAAACACATTTATGAATTTCTAATACTTTTATGATATCTAAATAAGATTCAATTCTAATGGTTGGAATATTGTATACAGCTGTTATGTAATATCTATTGGGGTTATAACAAAACATGAATAAAAATAATAAAATTTCAAAATTATAAAAATCAATTAAAATTTTGAAAAAAGTAAAAATCCATATTTTTTCGGGGAAAAGTGGTAACCATTGGCAAATTTGATAGTGAAGACGAATAAAATATTATTAAACTGAAAGGAGCCCAAAAAAATTAATTAATTAAATTATATACCGACGAACCCATTAATTAAGGGCCACCGAGCTGAAGGCCTCTAATAATAACTTCACATTCATTATTGTCCACTCCCGAAACCTCTGAAATTAGAGATGGTAAATTAGAACCATTATCTTGCTCTTCACAAATAAATTTATTGACTGCATTAGGGCAATTCGATAACAATGTCCAAAGAACCATTAATATATTTTATAAACAAAAATGAAATGTAAAATAAATTATAAATACCACAATTAATCCAGACAAAACAAAATAAGTTACAAATTGAGAAATTGAACGGACTAATTTGTTTGATGATGCGTAACAAGAATCTGATTGGTTGATTTTTCTCTTCTGTGATAGTAAAAAGAAAAATCCGACACATACTATCGATTGGGCATTGGTGTAGAATTTCTCTCCCAATTATACACCGACAATAAACATACTGAAAAGGAATTCCCATTGACAGAAATAAAATCGGCAGTAAATCTAGTCACATGCAATAACAACTTTAGTGCTCTTTCCTCTCCATCTGAATTTCTCTGTCTGTATTAGGAAATAAAATTATCTAGTTAAAGTTAAAAAATGTAGCGTGATTAATTGTCCGCACACCGAGTATTACAATATATTCGCACGTATTTAACATTCCCCTAGATCAAAATTTGGAAAAAATATCCGAAACAAGTTTTATTTTGCATATCATTTGCAATAGACTATAAATTATACGATTTGTTTCTTTTAATCCTGAAACATTTACAAATTATCTAGTTAAAAGGAATTAATAGCCCATTAATGGGCAAAAAAATAATTTATTGTCCCATTAAAGGGAAAAATTTTAAATTAATTTAAAAATTAATTATAAATACGCTATTTCATTGGTAAACAAATTCATGTCTAAGTTTCGGTAATATCAAATATTATTTATAACATTCATTTTTTGTATTTAAAAAAATAATTCCATACATCATTTGATGTTTAAAATTAATTGTTGCAACATTAGACATTTAATTTAATGTTAATGTTTAAATAAATTTCGAATCAAATCTTGAATAAAGATAAATAAATTATAGATTTTATTTATATTGTCTAAATGATAATTTAAACAAATTTATTAAACAAATTTACTTAAACAAAATTATTAGATTTTGTCTCAAATAATTCCTTTAAATCTCCGAGAATTAGATTTTCAAACTAACAAATTAAAATTAAAATTTATTTAAAATTATAAAATTGAACAAAAAATGCCATTGAAAAAAAAAGAGACATAATTAAAAATCAAATCAAATATCTTATAAAAGTCAGGATTTTTTTAAAAATAAATTAATTAAATTAAATCGCTCATTAAGACGTTTATTAACTGTCCTCAAAAAAATAAAATATCTGAATTCGAGGACGAATTCTAATTAAAGGGGGGAGATATGTTGGGGTTATAACAAAACATGAATAAAAATAATAAAATTTCAAAATTATCAAAATCAATTAAAATTAATTAAAATTTTGAAAAAAGTAAAAATTCATATTTTTTTCGAGTGTGGGGAAGTGGTAACCGGTGGTAAATTTGATAGTAAAGACGAATAAAATATTATTCGACTGAAATAAGGTATATTGAAGGGTCGGGAGCCCAAAAACAAATTAATTAATTAATTAAATTATTTACCGACGAACTCATTAATCAGGGGCCGCCGAGCTGAACGTCAGCTTAATGTGTTTCCCGGCATTAGCGAAACGGGCAATAAATTGTACGAAATGGAAAATTGTTTTTTTAATGGTAATCCAGATTAATGGGAATCCAAAAACTATAAAAGCAACTGACAACAAAATAAGTTGCCAGTTGGTCAGAGCGCGAAAATAACGAGTCTAAGGAAACGAGCGAATAGTCGTATATCGATAAAGTTAATCAGATTGCAGTTGAATTTACATCTTGATACCCTTAAGGTGTATACGATAAATAAATTATTGTGTATCGCGGTGAATATTTGTCAATAAAGATTTCTTTGTTTGGATTTTGTCTTATTGATTATTGAACACGAGGAGTCGGATCGAGAGACTTATTCATCGACGAATATTTAATATCTCAACAATTTGGTGAGCCCGACGTGATCTGAATCGTCGGTGAGAAGCATCTAAAGAGCAACCAAAGCTTTGTGAAAACTGTAGTATATTGAGAAAGAGAAATCGAAACTTTGAAAAGTGTTAATATCAGACGTTCTAAATTTTAAAATAAACGAGAACCGTACAATTTACGAAGCAAGCAACGTAAAGAAATTACTATGTGCAGCAATAATTCAACTACGTCGACAACTACAGCACCAATAGTTTCAACATCAGCAGCGACCGTCAGAAATACAAATGATTATGCAAGTTTTCAAAAGTTACCAGTAAACCAGTATGGAGGAGATCCTGTAGAATTCGCTGATTTCATGGGCGAATATTACATGTATGCAACAGCCTATGGATGGACTCAAGCGGTGATGGTACAGCGATTGCCACTCTATCTCAAAGGGGCAGCACGAGAGGCATGGCAGCAGTTGGGCAAAAGGAACATTGGAAATGACTGTTCAAAGTTAAAAGATGAACTTGCAAATAAATTAATCGGTGGCGATATAAAGGCATTATGAGACAAAAATTTTACAACATAGTTCAAAGATCAGGCGAATCGATAAGTGAATTTGCTCATTACTTAACAACACTTGCAGATAAAGCGTTTTGAAGTCAAACAGGAACAACCAGATACTGTAAAACAAATCAGAGAGTTGCTACTAGACCAATTTCTAATGGGGTTTGAGAAGGAGATCCGAAAAACTCTATGCTACGTAGATTTCAATAATTTCGATGTATTAGTGAAAAATGCAACTGCGAATCGAATTAAATTTAAAGAGCACCGAAAAGAAAGCGCAATCTTTTGCAGTGATTTCTGAGAGACGAGACAGATCATTAACGCCAATGACAAATGACCAATTTCAAAGAACTATCAGTTCATCGCCCAAGTTCAGAAATAAATTTGACTTCAATAGAGCAATAGCTAATGTTCAGAGTTCAAACAATGGAAAGACAATTCAATTCAATATCTGTCGAAAGATGGGACATTATGCCAATCAGTGTTGGTACAAAGATAGCACCCATAAAAGTCTAAAATGGGTGAGGCCAGATTGGGTGTAAGGCGGTAATGAGCGGAACTACCGAAAGCCGAGCTACAATATCCAACGAGGAACTGATAATCTGGAATGTTTCAATTGTGGAAGAAGAGGGTATATTTCGAGAAATTGTCGATCAAAATCTAGATCTCCATCAACATCTCCATCGCCACAAAGAGATAAAGTAAACCTAAACGGTTAAGTGCAATGCTATTCGTGTAAAAGTTATGGACATATGGCAAGATCGTGCCCAAAAAATACTGAAAGATTTCAAAAACCAATTCTAAAAAAGTCTATTCGATTTCAAGGGGATGCTTCATCAATGAGCAATATGACCTGTGTACAAGATGACGATTATAAAGAGAAGATGGAAAATGAGCTAAAAATATGAGTCGAAAATTAAATTTGCTAATGTCGAAATTTGAGTTTGACGACGAGCTTGAAGGCCATATGATATCCGAAACAGCTATAGAATCTCCAGGAACGGAAAGCGACAATAATTCAATAAAGGATAATTTAGAAAATGAAAAATCTGCAATGTTGATCATGAGGATAGAAAAGTTGTTCGAAAACAGAGATATTAACGCTCCAAAATTGATGCAATGAATGCAAAAGCTATGCAAGATGTCGTTTAGTATTAGAAAACTTAAAACAGTGATTAAATTGTGCACCGATTAGTATAAATTGGATCCGCCGGTGAAGGACGAGATCGAAGTTTTGATGATAAAATTTGGTAGAGAATTTCGAGCAAAAGAATGGTTAGATTTTATTTTTATTGATATTTCAGATAAAGACAATGAATTTTAAAAATGTGTACTTGTGCAGCATATGGCATAGTAAAAGATTTAAAACAAGAATTGCAACAAGAAATAAAAGGGACAATGATTGAGTTAGAATTTAAAAGGAGATATTTAAAAGACGATGAATTTTTAGTTGATTATGTATTAATTCCAGGTGTTAAAAATGAGTTATAAATGATGATTATAACTAGCGTGTCAGAAGATATGGAAGACAATGCAAGACGAAATATAAGTGATTTTGCAGATGCGTTATTAATAGGTGATGAAGATAAGATTAATGAAGGAGGTGTAATTAATAATTCTGAATTCAAGGTAGAAAATAAAATAAAAATTGTTGATTGTATACGACTATACTTATATGATAAAACCAGATGTAGTGAAGAGTTGAAAAAGATGCTTATTTATATCGGGATCGAAGGCGGTACCCTTCGGGTGCTTACCGACGGTCTCCGATCACAAAAAAAATATAAAATTCAACAATTAATTTCTAATGTCTTTAGAGAAAATGGAGCGATGGGAAAACAGCACAAGGATGACGTACGACAATTTTCATCGTTTAAAGAAAAAATATGAAGAGCCAAAAAGATTTTCGATCGAAAACAACTTATTGATTCCAAACTGGTTCCGCATGGATGGCAGAAAAATGAAGATATTCTTATTCATTGTTCAGTGGAATTCCGGACTAAAATTAGCTGAAGAAATCGAAACAAAAGCTGAAAACGAATACCGGATGCACATTATCGACGGGAAAATCGAGATCTTAGATGTAAGATGGAAAATATGGAATTAAGCACAAAATTTACATCGTGGACAATTTCAGAGGAACTGCGGCAGATGAGAATTAGAGAAGCATACAACAAAGCCACAATAGCAGTAGAAGTGATGATCCCGAATCCAATAAACGAGGTGCCAAAGAATGAACCCATAACCGAGGAACCAGGATTCTTATCAATCAACGATGAAATGCTGCGACAGAAACACTCATTTCTGAGAAAAGATATGACCCTCGACGAAATACATCAAAGAATTTTATTCATCGATGCCGAATATGGCACTTCAGAAACACACGAAATGATTCCACTATCAATCGCCATTATGAATTATGATGGAAGGGTACTGAAGGACGTTTACATCACACCAAGGATGGGGATCCAGCACTATGTATCATTTTGCCATGGCATTAATGAAGCAGCATCCAGAAATCCACTGGTTTCAATATACGGAAATGCGGGATAACCAGAAATTAACATTTGGGAAGATATTAGTAGTGCATGACTTACATGCCGAACTGCAATATTTAAAAATTTGGGTAGGAAAAGTATATGGCATTAGGGATCTCGCTGCAGCATTATATTTCGGAAAAATGGGAATATCAAAGAAAGGACAATGGTTTAAACTCCAAACGTTGGCAGAAGAAATATTTGGGGAAAAACGCAAACAGGATTCCACTTACCAAAGGAAGATGCAAAAAGTATTCGACGGATATACAAAACAATTGAAAATCAATCGGAGGATCATGTAAAATGGCCACAAAAAGTAATTTCCAAAAAATATTCATTGGCTGAATATGAATTAAGAGGTCAAGAAAGTACTAGTCAACTAGAATTCGAGAAAGATGGAGTAATGCAAATGGAGGTGACAATACAATATCATATGGCAACACAATCTTCAATGGGTATGACGGAAGAGATTTTAGTGTTTTTCCTGCCAATGGTAGAACAGAGAGTGGAAACGAAAATAGAACGAGTACCGTTCAATAAATGCAAACCAATACTAAAAAAGGAAAGCTCCAGTGAAACAGCCAACAACCAGTACCAACATGGCTACCTTAATCGGACAAGACGAAATCATGTACAACGGGAGGAAATATACGAGGAAGGCAACCATAGTAATATATGAGTGTGGAGCGGACACATTGGAAATAAAACTGAATCGCAATATTAATTGAAAAACTATATTTGTATTTATAAATAAATAATTAAAGTCTTTTATTGTCTTTGCCAGACCGAAAATGCCACGGGAGTACCCAAAAAAAATTAATAAGTTAAATATTTTTTTAACACCAAAACCCCAATTTCATTAAATCCGAAATAATGCAACACCTTAAAAAAATTAATTAAAAGCAAACAAAAATAAAATAAAATGATATTATTATCAAATAATTATTCGAATAATTGTCAGTAGTATAATCAAGTCAATAAAAACTCACCAAATTAGGGCACAAAGGAAAATAAGTAAACCTGAAACACATAAAGTAAAAATAAAATAATGTGGATCAATATAACGGAACCTTTATTTTAAAAATTATAGAGAGCAGCAAAAAATAAATATTCACTATTACTACAATTATTGCATAAATGCATAGTGTGCGAGTAGCACAATGAGGTACAACCAGCCCTGGACAGTCTCCGATGTTTTCGGACATCATAATTAATTAAACAAATCAATGACAATAAAAATAGCTAATTCCATATATTATAGCTAAAATTATTACTGTTCCAGTTGCAAAGAGAAAATAAATAAATCAACAAATTTTATTAAAATGTCATTTCTAATACCTAAATGAATTAAAATAAAAATTAAAGATAGAAAACAAAATCTCTTTTAAGGAGAAATTTTAATAAATAAATTTTAAGGTAAATCGTAAAAAGTATTGTGCGATCGTCATTATCATTATTATTATTATTATTATTATTATTATTTATTATTATTATTATTATTATAACGATTATTGGTATTACTATTACCAGTATTGTTATGGTCATCATCATTGTTATTATTATTGTAACGATTATTATTAGTATTATTATTATCAACATTTATTATTATTATTATTATTGTCATCATTATTATTATTGTTTTATTATTAATATTATAATTATAACAGAAATATACATATCTTTTCTGGAAGTCATAATCCAAAGATTATTACAATTTTCCTAAAAATATTTTTGAGCAATAAAGGAACAACAGAAACAATGTAAATTCATAATCGAAAATCAAGTCCAACGGTTTATTAAATGGTGGATGTAAATGACGCATCGCGTTTGTGTAAGATTCCGATTTTGTCACTTGATTTAGGAATTCAGTAAAAGCATCAATATCTAGCCAGCGTTCAATTGTTCCAAAAATCGATTTTCTTTATTCAAAATGAATCATATATTTCACGTTTTCAAAATGACTACTGATCAAAGCCAGGAGATTGACTATTATAATTTAAGGCATATTCCCAATAACATCGCACTAAGACCTCTAATAATAACTTCACATTCATTATTGTCCACTCCCGAAACCTCTGAAATTAGAGATGGTAAATTAGAACCATTATCTTGCTCTTCACAAATAAATTTATTGACTGCATTAGGGCAATTCGATAACAATGTCCAAAGAACCATTAATATATTTTATAAACAAAAATGAAATGTAAAATAAATTATAAATACTACAATTAATCCAGACAAAACAAAATAAGTTACAAATTGAGAAATTGAACGGACTAATTTGTTTGATGATGCGTAACAAGAATCTGATTGGTTGATTTTTCTCTTCTGTGATAGTAAAAAGAAAAATCCGACACATACTATCGATTGGGCATTGGTGTAGAATTTCTCTCCCAATTATACACCGACAATAAACATACTGAAAGGGAATTCCCATTGACAGAAATAAAATCGGCAGTAAATCTAGTCACATGCAATCACAACTTTAGTGCTCTTTCCTCTCCATCTGAATTTCTCTGTCTGTATTAGGAAATAAAATTATCTAGTTAAAGGGAAAATGTAGCGTGATTAATTGTCCGCACACCGAGTATTCGAGTATTACAATATATTCGCACGCATTTAACATTCCCTTAGATCAAAATTTGGAAAAAATATCCGAAACAAGTTTTATTTTGCATATCATTTGCAATAGACTATAAATTATACGATTTGTTTCTTTTAATCCTGAAACATTTACAAATTATCTAGTTAAAGGGAATTAATAGCCCATTAATGGGCAAAAAAAATAATTTATTGTCCCATTAAAGGGAAAAATTTTAAATTAATTTAAAAATTAATTATAAATACGCTATTTCATTGGTAAACAAATTCATGTCTAAGTTAAGGTAACATCAAATATTATTTATAACATTCATTTTTTGTATTTGGAAAAAATAATTCCATACATCATTTGATGTTTAAAATTAATTGCTGCAACATTGGACATTTCTCTATTAATTTAATGTTAATGTATAAATAAATTTCGAATCAAATCTTGAATAAAGATAAATAAATTATAGATTTTATTTATATTGTCTAAATGATAATTTAAACAAATTTACTTAAACAAAATTATTAGATTATAATTTTGTCTCAAATAATTCCTTTAAATCTCCGAGAATTAGATTTTCAAACTAACAAATTAAAATTAAAATTTATTTAAAATTATAAAATTGAACAAAAAAATGCCATTGAAAAAAAAGACATAATTAAAAATCAAACCAAATATCTTATAAAAGTCAGGATTTGTTTTAAAATAAATAAATTAAATTAAATCGCTCATTAAGACGTTTATTAACTGTCCTCAAAAAAATAAAATATCTGAATTCGAGGACGAATTCTAATTAAAGGGGGAGATATGTTGGGGTTATAACAAAACATGAATAAAAATAATAAAATTTCAAAATTATCAAAATCAATTAAAATTAATTAAAATTTTGAAAAAAGTAAAAATTCATATTTTTTTCGAGTGTGGGGAAGTGGTAACCGGTGGTAAATTTGATAGTGAAGACGAATAAAATATTATTCGACTGAAATAAGGTATATTGAAGGGTCGGGAGCCCAAAAACAAATTAATTAATTAATTAAATTATTTACCGACGAACTCATTAATCAAGGGCCGCCGAGCTGAACGTCAGCTTAATGTGTTTCCCGGCATTAGCGAAACGGGCAATAAATTGTACGAAATGGAAAATTGTTTTTTTAATGGTAATCCAGATTAATGGGAATCCAAAAACTATAAAAGCAACTGACAACAAAATAAGTTGCCAGTTGGTCAGAGCGCGAAAACAACGAGTCTAAGGAAACGAGCGAATAGTCGTATATCGATAAAGTTAATCAGATTGCAGTTGAATTTACATCTTGATACCCTTAAGGTGTATACGATAAATAAATTATTGTGTATCGTGGTGAATATTTGTCAATAAAGATTTCTTTGTTTGGATTTTGTCTTATTGATTATTGAACACGAGGAGTCGGATCGAGAGACTTATTCATCGACGAATATTTAATATCCCAACATATCCAAAACTGCCGAATCGTCGCTAAATATATCCTAAGATCATTAAAATAATTTGAAAAATTCATAAATTTGTTTCCATAATTATATGGATGAGTTTCGTAAAAGTTAATTTGATAGGTTATTGAATCTGGATTGGGTAGTATCTATAAATCTGTTGAAACATAAACTATAAGATAAACTATTATAAAACATCATCATCGATTTCTACTGCTTCTATATAAATTGCTACATTTTCATTCATATCAAGTTCTTTTCATTGTTATTTTTATTATCTATCTGCATTATTTTACTTGCGATTGGTAAACTTTGACACGAATCGCTTAAGCCTTTTACATGGAGCCATAATTCATGCCATTCAGAACGTAAATGATGTTGAATAAGCAAACGCTGTAAATTACAATCCAACACTATATATATGTCATATTTTAAAGACGTATAAGTCGCTACTTTTTTCTATTTACAGTCAAGTGCGGCTAATACAAATCAGCGAATTATTATGATAAATGTTTATATACCGTATGTTTTTTACTGCATGGGTGATAGGCGAAGATAGCAACAATACACACATTTTTAACACATTGAACACCAACAGTTTTTTTTTAATAAACCAGTGTCAGTCACAGGTGACTGACAAAGCTGTCAATGTGTTAATGACTTTTGTATGCGACTTATATGATAATTTTTTCCGAAAAATAAATAATTACGTAAGTGCGACTAATTTTATAACCAGTAAAATACGGTATATATACTTCAAAGATTTTTGTCATCTTCATATGGTAAATATGCATACTGTTTTACAAAATGAGCCATCATTGTAAAGTTATTTTAAAAATATACACAACACTGTTCTAAAGTTAGTTATGTGTATAAAAACAAGGAAAATTAAAGATAATCGATGAATTTCTAGTATTAGAAAAAAATAATATTGTAGTGCTAATTCCTCCTGACTACGCGGAAGATTTTGGAATCAAAATTCATGAAGATTTATGTCACATTGGATCAAAAAAAATATATAATTATCTTGAAGATCATTATTTTTGGTCATCTATGATTAACACTATAAAAGAATCTCTAAGTATATGCATGATCTGTGCGTAAAGGAAGATAAGCCCAAGCAAAACAAAGGAACTAATGATTCCTAGTAGATATCGCGTACGTGGATAAAACAGAAACTAACAAAAAGTATGTAGTTGTTATCATTGACAGATTTAGCAAACTGGTGAATATAACTGCAGTGTCTAGAATGGATGATCAATGCATAATCAAAGTCATATTGCATAATTGGATATATAGATTTGGTAAACCAATCAGTATTTTGACAGATAGATGTAGAAACTTTGAAAGTGCCCATGTGAAGAAAAAGATGGCAAAATTAAACATTAAGCAAGAGTTTGCCTCGCCATATCAGCATTAATCAAATGGACTGGCCGAACGTGTAATACGAATAGTGAGAGATAAAATCACAACATCCTTAAAAAGTAAATGTGAAGAAATAAATTGATTTGAATTGCTACCACGGATTGAATTTTAATATTAATGCTACTCAGCAAAATTCCACAGAATTGTCACCGTTTGAAATAGTGTATGGAAGAAAAATCAATATCCATTCCAAATTTTATGTCCAACAAACAAGTAAATCAGATTTGATTGATAAATCTAGGATAAATTTAGATAAAGCCTCAATAAAATGAGTCAGTTTGAAAGTGAAAAACGGGTGTCAAGAGATTTTAAAGAAGGAGAGCGGGTTTTAGTTCGATTAGAACCTTACAAAAGACAGAAAAATGATTTTCAGTATGAAGGTCCATTTCAAATAATTAGATTCATATCTCCTCATCAGGTTAAGCTCGTGTTATAACGCGATAAAACAACCCAGAATCGAGTAGCTAAAGAAGTGGACAAAACCTTGAAGAGGGGGAAGTTACGATATTAATATATATATATATATATAATATATATATATACAATTGTTTTGTTAATTAACACTAGAATAAAAGATTTCAGAATAATTCTAAATTATTAATAATTATACATATGTATATGGATTTCAACAAACACTTTAATTCATAATAAGATAAATACATATAAAATACATATAAAACAAACGAAAATTCAATAAACAGCAATTATAATTTTGGTTGTCATGCTGCTTTGATTATAAATTTATCCAAAGTTTGCTGAATCGTCCGCACTTTTTTTTCAAATAAATTTCCTTGTAGCAATTGATAGCGTCACACACCGATCGTGCCACTTTTAAGCTACGATTTTCGTCAGGATCATTATTTGAAAAAATTTCGATTGTGTGGGAAATCAATTGCATCGCTTCCGATATATTACCAATCGTTAGATTTTTTTCTCTTCTTGAATCAGCACATGCTCAACAAATCGTCTTCATCGTGAGATATCAATAGTTCATCAATATTGTTCTCCTACATGCCTTCAAAGTTTGCTTCTCTAGCTAATTCAGAAAGTTCTCTACGAACGGCTGGTATAGCATCAACTGGTTCTGTATTTTTACAAACGCATTCTGACCATATTTCACGCCAAACACCATTCATGCATGATTTTTTTATTTCTAGCCATGATAAATTAATATTTTTGATAGCCATCATAATGTTATAGTTTTTCCAGAACTGTTTCATGGTGGGCTTATCCTCTCGATCAGTTGCTGCAATAAGATTACTAAACGTGCGTCTAAGATAATAACATTTAAAGTTTGATATAACACCTTGATCCATTGACTGTAGAATTTATTTTGTATTTGGCTGCATAAAAACATTTTATATTTTCGGGAAAATCATTTACATCAATTGGATGTTCAGGTGCATTGTCTAATAATAATATTTTAAAATCAATATTTTTGGAAGAATAATAAGCTTTTATATCAGATAAGTGAATAACAAAATAAGCCCTTGCTGCAAAGTAATAATTATATTGTTATTCACTTATCTGATATATTAATTTATGCTACTACAAAGGAATCACCGTTTTATGCTTATAATAAGCTTTTAATTCAGGAACAGCTCAATTTCCTACCAAATTTTTAAATAGGGCTGCAGTCATCCACGCTTTTTTATTGGCACCCAAATAAACTGGAATACCATTTTTTATATTTTTAAAAGCTCTTGGATTTTCAGAATGGTAGACAATAAGCGGCTTAAATTTGAAATCACATTCTGCATTTCTTCCCAGAAGAAGTGTAAGCCGATCTTTACTGACCTTATATCCAGGACAAAATTTTTCAGATATTGAAATAAACGTTCTCCATGGTAGTCGTTTCCAAAAAGACCATTTATTGACATTTAGAACTTAATTAGCAGAATACCCACCTTCAATAATCGCTTTTAGTTCAGGTTTAAATTTATTTACGCTGCAACATCTGTACTGGCTGATTCAAGGCAATATTATGTAAATTTTGAAACGTTCGAACCAACCTTGGCTAGCTACAAATCTTTCTAAATTTTCACTGCTTAATAATGGTGAATTCTTTTGAAGATCATTTAAAATACTTACGGCTTTGTTTTGTATCACAATTTTGCACATTGGTATCCTCCGCTGATTGTGTCTATCTAAATGCTAAGAAGAAACTCCATTTTTACCATAAGCGCACTTCTAACTTTGATAATTTGTTTAAATTTTAATGATATAGCAGTTTAACAAAGTCTTTTATTTGGTCAGCATCTCGATTACAAATTGTCCGTACTGTAGTAGGAGCTAAGACGAGATTTCTTACAATGTCAATAGCTTTTTCCTTTGATTTTAAACGTTTGAAAAATTTCAAATTTTAGTTCTAAACTAATTTGTTTCGCTTTTGACTCATTTTAATTTTTTGTCTACAAAAGGAATTCATTAATTTGACTTATTGAAATATGTGGGAAATTCCATTTATTTAAAATTAATCAGCGCAAATCGGGACGACGCAAATCGAGTTTTTGGTTTATAATATTTTACAAAATAAACAAATTAAGTCTAGGATTTGTAGTTTTTACAGTAGTGATATTTGGATTCATAATTTTTGGTAGCAGAACCCCGAGTAATGACTTTTATAGGCCAGCAAGATTATTGGTTGGCACTTTAAATAAGAAAAACAGTATTATAGTATTGGAAATTTAGCACAGTTTATCGAATAAAAATCATAAAGATTCATAAAGTTGTTATTCATAAAGATTCACGTTGTTTTGTAATTTAATTTATTACTGTTTTTTGGACTTGTAGAAAAGTTGATTTTACATTTTAGAATTTGGAAAGATCAGAGTTTAAATCTGTAAGCATTGAAAATTTGTTATCACTCAGTCATGATTTAAATAAACAAAATATGAGTTTATCGAAATTGGATCAAAAATACAGCAGTAACAACGCATTATCGAAATGCTATTCGACCCATTCATCATTGAATGGTAACGACATTGACTCATCTACTGAGGAATTGAATTTTTTTAAATTCGAAAACTTTCTCAATGATGAACGTGGATTAAAATATTTCCAAGTATTAACTTTCATTGGGATTTCATTGTTTAATCAGCCGGATTCAGATTTTCGTTTCCAGGGAATTTAGTTCAGAAAATTTAAAATTTTGGCAAGAAGTTAATACATTTTCTAAAATCCTTGATGAAGAAAAGGTAAATACTTTAATAATGATAATAATATTAATATATTAATAATTACAGTAATAATCTTATATACATTATAATATCAGTAATGTTTTTCTTAAGGTCTAGTCATAATTATTTATTCGTAACATTTAAACCTGCTCCAGTGTGGAACCTCACTTTAAATTTCTTATTTCCAAATAAGCATTCAATGATTGGCTTATTCTTCACTTTTTCTGAATTCTACTTCAAATTAGCGTGCCTTGTCCAGATCCTAGTGTTTTGATTCATTATTCAGTTTCCACTTTTACAAAATTGACACATTTCTCTTCTAAAGTTTGTTTTTCTTGTCCTAGGGCTATCAGATTTCAAGAATGAAAAAGAGAGCATTATAAAATAAAATATTCATATTTCGATTTTTTTAAAAATTGTTAAATACTTTATAAATTTAGGGTTACTAACATAAAAATTTAATTTATGATTCATTGACAAAAGTAATTCCATATAATATAATAATTTGCCTCATCTTATTCAGCCTTTTCCATTATATTTAGCAACACTTAATTTGGTTAAAAGGTTTTTCATTTTGTTTGATTTATTTATAAAATTCTCTATATAAAATATTTTTATAATTCTAAACGATTTTCAAAATACTTTCTTTGGTCCACTTAAGTATAAGTTTTAGCAATCTGTGGGAAATATTCTCCAACGGATTTCTCTAACTGATTTCACCAACTTAAATTTTGTGCATTTATTTCTGTAGAGTTATGTGTTTGTGCAACGAAGACAAATATTATGGACAGATGGTAAGTTAAAAATTATATTTTTCATTAAATTTATTATATTAGACCATAATTTATGATAGTCCTGCACATAATTTATGATAACTCATATTACGATAAAGTTAATATAAAACTTTCTGTGTGCATGAAGCTTTTCATATAAAACCTAAGCTTAAAATAATTAAAAATTGGTGAGAATAATAAAAATAATATATATATATATATATCCATTTGTTCTTCAACACTTGATGTTTTTCCCACTTTTTAAAACTTTACCGTCAATTCTTGATTTTGACGCTATGTTATATTCATTGGTTGTAAAAGATCCTGGTCAACCCAAATGAAATGCGTTATTATACCGCTGGCAGTATATATTACGCGAAAATATCAATAGAACAGTTAAACATATGTAACTACACACACACACGCATATATATATTTTAAGCCAACTTCAATATTTTCATTTTACACATCGTAGTTGCTGTTGCAGGTTTTTGTTAGGGCGGTACTACCGTAAAGTCATAACAACATCACAAAAAAGTTTTGTGAAATCGTTCGTGTTGAATCTCACTGGCTGCTGGTTTGTGTTTTTACACAATCTTTTTATTTTTATCATATATTTATATGACGCAATTTAATCTAAATAATTATAAATAATCACATTTATGTGGTTACCAACACAATAATCAAGTACCTGTTTTTTAGATGAAAAAAGAAGCTTATCGGATTTTTAATACTTATATGGATCCTAAAAGTGAAGATCAGACTGTAAATCTGGAGAATTATATTATAGAAGATGCTAGAAAGAAATTAACGAATCCTTGCAGGAATATGTTTGATATTGCTAGCAACCATGTAAGCAGTAAATATAATTATGCTTCAATTTGATAAATTGTATACACCAATTCACAATTGATTGCATTTAGTAAGATCTTATCAATTACCCTAATAAAGTTATTTATTTTAATTTTATGTAAATAATTTTTACATTCTAATTTTTAAAAGGATTTAAAAATATTTTTTTAAATTTATGATGACATCATTCATAATCAAGATGATGTTTTATTTGTTAGTAAAAATTCTCTAAATGAAAATTTATAAGTACGAATTAAAGGTAAATCAACATATTTCGGCCTGGAAACATGATTTTCCACACTCCTTAGAAAACTTGAAACGCGAGACAATATTTATGCAATAAGTTTGCAATACATGTTGGAAGGAAATATTATTTTGTCATACAATCAAATTTTTATTGTAGCTATATATTATAGATTTAATTTGTGTAGTTTGCTTTTAATTATTATTGCAGCTTATATTGACATTTGCGACATTTGTAAATTTGGTGCAAGTCATGATTGATGCATTGGAATATCGCAGCGTTATAAAGTTTCTGATATTACGCCATGTTCTTAATGAACAAATTTTTTCCCAATTGGAAGAGACATATGGCGAGGACTCTCTATCACGCAGAGCAATGTACAAGTTGATTGTACTGTTTAAACATAGGAGATAATCAGTTTTTGATGACCAATGGACTGAACGCCCATGTGAAATTTCTGACAAAATTAAAGAAAATTGTGAAACTTTAGTGCGAGAAGATCGTTGAATCACGACGTGGGCACTGGCTGATGCTGTGAATGTGAGCAAAAGAAGTATTGGGAGAGAGAGAGCTGACGTCCAGATTTGTTCTCCGCTTTCTTTCACCAGATATATGTGAGAGGCGACTAGAGTGCTCTCAAGCAAACCTCCTTTTCCAACAGCATGGTGATGCGTTCCTGCGTGATATCATCACGCAAGATGAAACCCTTCTCACTCTGTATCTGCCAGAGTCTAAACATGAGTCAAGTGAGTGGAAATTTCCGGGCGAATCAAGTTTCACGAAGATGACATCTGGTATCTCCCAAAGAGAATGCCTGATGCTGAGTATTTTTTGGGATGCTCGTGGTGTTATCCTTGTCGATTTTTCTGAAAAAACCACCAGGCTCAACTCTGCATACTACTCTGATCTTGTGTGTTTTATTAATATCGGAAAGTCAATATCCAGTTTCTTCATCTCCAATGACAATTTTTTACATGATTATTTTAATATATGTTGTTGATTGAAACTATTTGTTGAATTCATTTTTTTGAAACAATCTTTTGATTTGTTTGAATAATGGTAGAGATATGATATCGCTCCAGTATTATTCGATTCAATATTATTATTTAGGATTTCATAATGAGTGTAATTAACACCAAAAGCAACTTAGCTAATAAATAAAATTTGCAACTCATATACAAATGAACATTTAGGTTGATAATCAAATTATATGGTTGTTCCTCATTCTTTATTAATGATTATAATCTAGGTCTATCAAACAATGAAAAATGATTCATATACCAGATTTTTGAAATCATCACTATATGATTCCTGGAGAAATGAAATAAGAAGTTTGAAATCCACTAAATCTTCTTACTCGTTATCTCCAAATAAAAAGAAAACATTTAAAATGAATATTTTTAAAAGTATTTTATATTTATTTTTCAAATCTTATTTAAAACTGAAATGATGTCATAAAATGTAATATTTATATAGTATTATAAGGACAAATAAAAACTTCTTAATGAAACTGGATATTTGAAATAAATCTTTTTCAGGTGGACGTAAATCGAGTTCAGAAATATCAAGGAAATCATCAATTTTGGTAATTGAACTTAATTAATAACAAAATAATGATTAAAACCTGTAAAAAATGAAATTTTTAAATCTTGATAATGACTTTAAATATAGTAGCCTAGAAAATGATATAATAAAAATATAAAAATATGATAAAACTGTTAGCCACAACTTCTTGTGTTAATTGGATCCATTTAAAAGTCAATATTTCGAATACAACGTTTATTATTTTTTAAAACAATAATATATTTAACCAAATTCATAATAATTTGTTTGAGGAGTTTCTATAAAAATAATTAATACATAAGTAAGGATTTCAACATACAATAATAATTTAATTTATAATAAAAATACCTTACAAATACCTAAAAAAAAGCAGACCGAAAATTTATGTTACATGGGGAAAATCGGATCCTTAGTCGGAAATAAAAACAGATCAAATAGGAAAATAAATATATTAGTAAATTTACAGTTATTAATGTCATTTTACAATGATGCACATTTGAATAGAAATTTTATTCTAAAATCATTAAAATCCAATCAAAATTTCCTTTACTCAATATATTTCCTTTAATTTATTTTTTTTTGTGGTGTATTAATATATGGCTTATAACAAATAAATATTACAAATTGTTAAAATCAATATTTGCAAGACTCGGATAACATAGAACCAAATAATTCAAGGCATCCCTATATGTCTTTGTTGTGATTATATAAACAGAATATCCATGGGGTCCGATTGCAATTAAAAGATCTCTAGCTATGTGATCATATGGGATAGAAAGGATATATAAATCGCAAATATAGACAAAGTTTTCAAGCTTTTTATTCTTTTGTATATATTCTTTCTACCACATTTTTCGAAGTTCTTGGTATTCTGCAGGACAACAACTTTTTTAACTGACATAAAGTAAATTGGGCTGATACAGTTGTATAAGAACTAAAGCCCGTGATTTGTAAAACGAACCTTAATAAAATATTCTTTCAAGACCACACATATATATAAATTATTTTTGCTATGTAATTTCGCTTTATACTTAATAAAACTAATCAAATCATTTTTAATAATTCCATGAATTAATTTGTATTAAAATATAAATTTTTACTGATCGTTGACGATAACATAAATGTGTAATTTTGTTTATAAATTCGACTTTTGTAATCTCTGTGACAATTATTTACTGTTTTCCATGTATATATCATAGGTTAAAATAATAATGGTAATTATTTATCGTGGATGATTTTATTTACTGTGATTGGCATCTGGTAGATCCCAGCACATGAATTATTATTATTAATACTTATTAATTATTATAATTATTAAATATGTCATTACTACAAATATTTAGTCAATCATAAATCACGCACCTTTCGCATTAACGGCTAAATTATGGTTTAATCAAAGTCTAAATGATGAAAAGAAGAATCAAATAGCAAATTTTAACCAAGATTGCACATTATTTGTTTTCATGACAAATTTTACCAATATTTTGTGTTTAGCAATTTTGATCATATTATCAAATGAATTTAAGATAAAATAATATTTAAATTCATTAAACTAAAAATAATTCTAATTAGAACATTAAATGCAATAAAGTACTCTAAAAAATTTTTAGTATTTGTTTTACTAATTTTAATTTTAATTCTAAAAACATGTTTCAGTCTTACTATTTTATGCATTTGCGTGTGTTTCACATTCGGAATTTGAAACAATTCATTTTAGACAACTGATTCTGATGTGAGTGGCGGCAATTCAAATTCGCCCAACGTCTGTGAGATTACTATGGCTTATGATAATAATAAATTGCACATTGTTAATATCGAACCAAATAAAAAACTGATTTATTATCTGAAAAAAATCGATAAAAAAATCACCGACATTAATTTTGTGGCTTTGAACTTGATGAACAATGAAGTAAAAGTTTAATTATAGTTTTTTTAGTGTCTTACTGATATTTTGTAAGTAGTTAAAAAATGTTTTTAGATAGTAAATTTTTCTGAAAACTTATCCAATGTTTTTCATCGGCAATTTATTGTTGATAAATCTTCTCTTGTCAGAATTGGTTTCGTTTCAAATTCGCTCGATTCTAAATTGTACGAAGATTTTTATTTCGTTGTTAAATCCAGAAATTCTATGTATCTATTTGATATTGTTGGATTACTGAGCAAATATTTACCGAAATATGTTGGTAAATTATGTCTTTTACAGGTACGTTGAATATTTTATCACTTATTAATTTTCTTTACAATGCCTTTAACTATTTCGTTGTGAAAAGATCTAATGGTTCCGTAATACCTTACAATGTTGTATAATGGCGCACATTTGTTTCATGTAAATTTCTCAGTATATAATCGGTTTTACACTTTACCGTCCACTTGCAAATTAAATGATTACTTAGAACAAACCAATTAATTAAAGTGTGTGCTTTATGGTAATACCAAAGGTATTCATTTTACAGCTTCAAAACACAATATTTTTCGGCAATATTCTCACTAGTGAGAATGAAACTTAGTGAAATCTAACGAATCTCAAAAATACTGCAATTCCAAAAGCCTATTACACCAAAATGCATTTAGTAAAGGGATTAAAGCCAATAAACGAGAGAATCGAAAATAAATGTATATGTATCATTATTAATTTCCTGTGACACAAATTTTTTATCTGTAGTCGTAAAAAAACTAAATGAAATATTTTAACTGTTATATTAATTTAATAATCAATTTCATAATTTAATAATCAATCAATTTCATAATTTAATAATCTCTCAGTCATAATATTTAAAATAAGTAAGTTCTTATTTCAGACTGTCTATTTGTTTTTTTGTTAAATTTTGTAGCTAGATTATGTTTGTTAAATAAAACGTCATCGAACTTTTGTCCAGGGTCATAATTTTTTAAAAATTTTTGGTGGCGCCAATAGACTAATAAAAATCCAAGAACGAAACTAGAAAAGTGTCCGTCTAATGCCAATACTGAGTAGTATTCCTAAAGACATCTATTGAGTATAAATGAACTTGGCAAGTGATCAAGCAAATGATTAAATAAAAATATGAAAAGAAAAAGGCAATATTTATTCAGCATTTTTTTCGTCTGTAATGTAGCCACATTAGAAATACACAGAAAATTAAAATACATCATTTGTTCATGAGAATGAAAAGTTTTTATTTGAATAAGATATTAGAATAATTTAATTTTGTTTCCGTTATTTTCTAAATCAACATTTTCTTAAATTTCTTTTTCTTCGGTTTTTTAATTCTGAATAATTTTGAAAAACCTAAATAAAATAAAATTTCTGTCTGAAAAATAATGAAATTGCTAAATTTATAACTAAAACTTGCATATTGCTCGTAACATTATATTAATTTAAATTGTATTGGTTATAGAGTGTCACGTATAAGGGGCCGTCCATAAATAATATCACGCGTTTTAGGCTGATTTTTACCCCCTCATCACATGTTGTCACAAAGCGTTAGACCCCCCACCAACCTCAAATATGACGCCACAAATCTTTGGTCCACTCCTAAAGAACCGTATTTCATATTTGAAAATGAACATGTTTTAAATCATTTTATTGACATTTTAGTATGTATTTAGTGTAATGCTGCACTCTAATATCTTATGAGAAAACATGTTATAAAAATGAGGCCATGTAAAGCTGAAATTAATATAAAATTATGTTGAAAAAATACAAAATTTAAGATGTGACGTCACAGTTCTTAAACAGCCCCCTACCCTCGTCACAAACGTCATTTATGTCAGCCCCTAATATAATTTAGGTTCGGATGATAAAAATAATGACTTTATAAAATGAAAGAATTTAAAGAATAATTTGTAGTTATAATATAAGTTTTGATTATAATTAAAACTATACATGTGTACAATTAATTCTGAACCCAAAGGGTTAAATTTTTTATATAATTTTATTGGAAATTTATTTTTTGTAAAAACAGTATTTTTGAATTTTTTTTAAACTTGTAGGAAAATAATCCAAAGTCCGTATTAAATTTATGTGCATTAATTCAAGATTTTCATCATTCTTCATTGCTTATCATGGAATTAGATTTATTTGGAAGAGGTATATTATATGAGTATTGATGATTTACAAATCTGAATACTTTTCACAGCAAAATTCTATGGTAAGCCCCTGAGGGACTCATATGAAGCATTGTGGAAAAGAATTATGAATGATAATTCTTTCCAAAATAATTTACCATTTGATAAGAATAATGTTTTAGATTCACGGGTAAAAGAACTTAAATTTTAGAATTAATATTGATATTTCTTTAGTCTGATCTTTTTAAGAAACATAAAATGAATCCGAGACAAGTTGGATTTGAAACAATAAGTTATTATTAATATTTTTAATTCATTATTATTATTTTATTAATAATTTTATTATTATTAATTATATTGATATAATTTTTTAAAATTTTTATTTTTACTATGTTTTGAATTTTTGTTTTTTATATTTATTATTATTATTATTATTATTATTATTATTATTATTATTATTATTATTATTATTATTATTATTTATAACTGATAAATAATAAGAAAAGCCTTGCTGCAATGTAAATATTAAATGAAAAAATTTCAATTTTAAAATAATCTTTATCAATTGATAAGGATTATTTAAAAATCTAAAATTTTTTCATTTAATCTATAAATTTCAAAAAGTTTCTTATTATTTACCGGTTTGAAATTTTAATTTATGCTGCTACCAAGAAATCATCGTTTTATACTTAATTATTATTATTATTATTATTATTATTATTATTATTATTATTATTATTATTATTATTATTATTAATAACAATAACTATATACTTATTGATTATAAGAACAGAACTCGATAAACTAAAACAAACTCAATAATTTTTTTATTTTAAAAATATTCTGTTAAAAAAAATCTCAAATCTTAAAAATTTATTTTAACATATGTATATAAAGGCAATGATTTTATGTGTTTGTGTTTTCTCTGTAGAAATCCAAACTGATAAACTGATCTCGATGAAATTTGGCATTGTGGTAGTACTCGATGGGTAGAAGGTTCGTTGCTGTATTTTGACCCGACACCACAGGGTTAGTGGACCCAAAATTGGATTTAGGGTGTGATTATGTGAAAACTTTATAAAACACAAGTTGTAAAGCACCTTACATATAGTTAACTGGGTAACGTTTGACACCCCCAACTCCTAGCCCCTGACCTTGACCCAAAGACCCTATTCATAATTTCATGATAGAGCAAAGTATAATTAGAAAAAGTTTGTTCATCTGGTCGTTGCTGTACCAAAAATTTGTTCCCACCCTCCCACCTCATCCAGGACAACGTTTGAGCCTTTCTTGAGTGATATGGTTTGCTTACTTTTAAAAATTGTCCCGTTCAACGCCGGATAAAACCAGCTAGTAAAATTTGTAAAATCGAAATTTTAACAAGATTTTTAATAACACATTTTTACATTGATGCACAAAAATATTTTACATTTATTTTCTTCGTGCAGCACGAAATTGCGCTCACTAATATTAATGAATTCACTCATTCGATAGTGAGAACGGAGATGACGGAAAGTCATTCCAATGTATGTGGCATTGCACCCATGGCATATATTGATAACATAGATCCAAACAAAATCTAAGTACGACTTGAAATCCACTAATAAACACAAAATTCAGACAACGATTGTGTTCACTGAAGTTAATGAATTCTTTCATCGACAGTTATCAAAAGCTTGAGAAAGGAGATGTCGGGCAGCCATTACAATGTATTTGGCATTGCACCCGTTAGAAGAATTTGGAGAAATATCATTTATTTTTTAAAAACAAGTGAGTAACTCCCAGGAGGAAAATATTATATTGTAAGTATCTTGAACAAGATAAACACATTCATACACGAGTCACATAAATCACACCTTTGGCAGGATGGATTTAACCATAAAAACCAGGCTAATTCGCAGCGCGTTCTATGGAAACCGTCTACTGCGTTGTATGCAAACCGCGCTATAAGAAACTCGGAATTAATATAAATCATATCATTCGTACTGCGTTATATGGAAACCAATAAATAATCCAACAAAAACAAGAAAGACTTTTGTAAAATTATTTAATCTTTCAACACTCATCCTCGCTGTCAGATATGAGTAGCCTAACTCGTCTTCTTTTAATGGGAAAAATGTCTTCCTAATTTGGTTCATCTTCACATTGGTTTTCTAAATGTACTAAAACCTCTCTATAAGGAGCTAAGCAATTTCTTAACTCTCTTTTAAAGTTTGCACTGCGCACGTTGAACGATCAGTTTGAATGAAATGAAGTTCTAAGTTCTTTAGACAAATTTAGCCCTTTGTTCACATCTTGTAAATCGAGATTTGGCACCCATTCGTTTTACTTAATTTTATTTACCAATGCATTTGAGGTGGGTGCATGAATTAATTCCATCAGTTCTTCCTTATCTAATGTTTCTTCCTCGAGTACCAGTTCTTTTACATCCTGATGGTTTACTGCAAATTCTTCATCGCTTAAGAGAAGCAATGTTTACTATTTCTGTAACTGGGAGTGTATTATGTTATTAGTGTGAATACTCATAGTACGTATTATTCAATAGTTTTTATTATCGCATCCATATGACGTGTATTACGTTTTTCGTATGTATGTGCTTTACTTCATTATTCTTATGATGCGTGTTTTATTATGAATCCTACTACAGAGAATGTGAATTTTTTCGTTGCAACGATGAAAAGGAACAACTGTAAAGCCAATGAGATTCACAATCTCCTCGCTAATGCGTGGGGCCCTGAGAACATTTGCTCACTTGTTCATTTTGCATGTCATACATAGAAATTATGTCGTTACTGTGTAAAACCTGCATGAATACTGTTATTATAAATATATTATATTATAAAAAACGAAGTTTTTTTGGATTACCCTATTTTTTCACTCAAACAATGTATTGCCAGAATTTTGTTTTCTTTATTAACATCATGGAAATTAAAAGATTGGAAATTTGACCTTGAATCTACCTCAAAATTGTGAGAGTTCCGAATCTCTTATTCGTATGGAGTCGACACTTCTATTTACTATAATTTATTTTTAAGCTGTTTATTGATAATAATTAAAATTAAATTAAATTTAAAAAATACTATTCAAACAAAATCCTAGAATTTTGGGCTAGAGTTTCATATAAGAACAAACTCAACTCTATATTGATCAATAAATACAAATTTTACACTAATTCGTATTCTGAAGTCCAAAACTTAATATAAAGTTTTACAAAAAAAATTAAATTTAAAAGATAAATGGTTTTTCTTCTTGAAGATGAAAGATTGTATCGAGATAATGGAAATATGTTTGATGATCAGCGTGGCCTGTGTACTGAAGATCAATTGGCAACTCCCGAATTTCTGAAAGAAACTTATACAAATGATCCGAGTAAAGTTCAGCCAGAATTTAGTTTTTCTGATAACGATACGTACTCTGATGTTTCTCCAACTCAATATGAATTGATAAGTGATTTTGATTAAAAACTTTATTCATTGAGATAGTTAGTGAAATTTTAATTTTAAAAATAATTTTAAAGTTTATAAAAATCTCAAAATCAGTCATAACACAATAAATCAAAAATATTTTCATTTATTTTTTTATAAAATGATAATCAATAAAGTAATAAAAAGTAAAAGAAATTAAAAAGTCAATAATGAACTACGCAAGTGTTTTTTTATTTAAAACCGATTTTTAGAGTTCTTCAATTTATATCAGTTTTCATTTAGTAATTTTACTATAGGTCAATGTTTTTTATTTCCCAAATTTTTTAGAACTTTAAAAAGTAAACGCCTAAAACTTGTGTTAAATAGGAAAACTTCAATCGATAATCGAAATCTAAATGAAGATTATAAATTAAATTTAGGAGGAAATGCAAGTGAAGATATCATTAGTGAACAAAAGATAAATGATTTTACAGATGTTTAAAATTTATTAATTTTTAAAAATTAAAAATTTACTTAATTTAAACAAAAAAATACTCTATTTAAACCAAATTTTAGAGAAATATGCAAGTTGAAAAAAGAAATTATTTCATAGAATTTAGTTTACCTAATTTAAACAAATATCACTCTATTTAAATAGGTAATCACAAATTTATAAATAAATACTCAAATCATAGCATAATCCAAAAACTTTCACACAGTCCAAAAGTTATAGCAAAACCAAAAGCTAATTCATAACCTAAAATTTATAAAAAAAACAAAACCTTTTACGTAACCCATACATTATAAAGCCCAAAGCTATTACATAACCAAAACTTATAGAACCCCAAAAGCTATTACGTAACTCAAAATTCATAATAAAACCCAACAGTTATTACGCAACCCATAGATTATAAAACGAAGTTATTGTACAACCCAAAACTTATAAAACCCGAAAGCTATTACATAATCCAAAATTTATAAAACCCAAAAGCTATTGCATAACACAAAATTTATTACATAACACAAAATTTATAACACAATCCAAAATTTATTACATAGCCCAAAATTTATAACACAATCCAAAAGCTGTTACATAGCCCAAAATAAAAAAAAAAAAAAAAAAAAAAAAAAACAAAAAAAAAAAACAATCCAAAATTTATTACATAACACAAAATTTATAAAACCCGAAAGCTATTACATAATCCAAAATTTATAAAACCCAAAAGCTATTGCATAACACAAAATTTATTACATAACCCAAAATTTATAACACAACCAAAATAATAATTAATGTCACTGATTTTTTTCCTTTTTTGCTTTTTGTAATGGTTTTAATAAACAATTTAATTTTTTTGAACTGTATTTAAAAATATTTATTCGAATATTTTGTTTAGATGTGTTTTACTGGTGTCTTTCTCTCAGAAATAATTCGTTGTGCAATATCGGTTTCAGTTGTAATTTTGTTGTCTTGGTTAAACCTGCCATGTTAAATTAGCCATGTCATTTCAATTTACTGATTTTCTATTTGTTTCAATTTCCTACTGCTGTTTACCAGATAGATATACGATACAATATATTTTCTTTATACTCTTTTCTAATAAACTTTATTAATTGACTTGTCTTTTTAATATTCATTCATTTATTTTTACTTGAATGTGTTTTTTAATTTGACTGTTTAAATTATCACTGGGAGTTTTAAATATGTTTTTGTTACTTTTAGATGTCAATGCACACATTTAATCAAAAAGTTAATCGCCCAATCCCCCCGGACAAGGGCAGTTTCCCATTGGATCATGGCGGTTTATGCCAGCAGCCAATGCTGCAATTTATGGAATGCTTGAAGAAAAATGAAATGGATAATTCCAAATGTAGAGGAGAGTCGCTCCATTATTTATCTTGTAGAATGGATAAAAATCTGATGGCCAAAGAAAGTTTAGAAGATTTAGGTTTCGGAGAAAAGAATAAAGATGAATAAATGTTATAGCTTTTATTTATTTTAATTTTTATGCTGTTTAATATTTGATGTTTTCTTATTATTTTCTATCTTTTTAATTATTGAAGGTTAAACTAATGTTATACTTTTGAATTTACGTGGTGTCCGAACAAAAATTTTTGTTACCATGACTACTGGATGAAATTTATAAATACAATTATATAAAACTATTCGAAACGTATTTGATAATGTATTAAAGTTGCTTTATTGGTAATTACTTTCGTTAGCTCTATTTTGCCGCAACTACTGATTACTCCATTTCCGCTTTGGATGCTAATATTTGCAGTCCATGTTTTTTAGAATTATTTTCCTTATGTGACGCATCTGCTGGCACTGTAATAATAGTCCTCTACGACTTCTTTGATTGTTGGCTTGGATATCAAGAAGCTTGGACCAATACAGTTTTTGCTTTATTTCGAAATTTAATAAAATCCAGAACTAAAAATGGTTCATTAAACAATTCCTGTTCCAGAACCGAAAACGTTACCAAAAAAACTGGGTGTTCAATTTGATTACCTTAAAATCCTTTAAATAAACTTTTACTTGGAAACTGGAATTTTCGATTTTTTGTAATGTAGAATGACTTGTTTTTAAAGATTAAAATTTATCTAGAATTTATGAATGCCGGGAGAATTACTTCCGATTTCAATGTTGTGTCAATTAACTCCGATTTAGTTGCGAATACTACACGTTTTATCAAACATTTGGTAATGGCCATCTGGTGGTCATAAATCTTATTTAGCGCAAATTGCGTTTTTTTAACGAATATTGAAATATGCATGTAGAATTTTTATTTCATTTTTTAAACATTAGCTACTATTAATTTGTAAATAGTAATTAAAATATTAATTAAACAAATAACTAAGAAATTTAATTTATATTTTTAACTAGTTCACGATTGTAAAGATGATGTTTAACTTTTAAGCGCTACAAGCAATATGTACTCACAGGTGAGATAGGGTTGCAGGACAAAGCCTACCAAATTTTCGTTCTAAATTGGTTCAGAATTTCAATCCCAATTTGGTTAAATTCTTTTTTATTGACGGTTCTGATATTGTACCATGTTTATCCTCGGGGAACTTCATTACGCCAGTTACATTATTATAAATATTAAAAGAAATTATAATTATTTTAAGTTAGTTAAAAAATGAAAACAGTAAAAGGTATCATTTATAATCGTATATGAATTTATCGAAATGATGCTGTCATTCCAAGAGCAAACTGCATATAATGAATTAGAAAATAAAAAATTGTAAACGTCCTTTCTTTGAACATGTGCCCAGGAAATATAATTTCTCTTTAAAAAGTGATACTTTTCTAGATTGTTTCAAATTCACTAAAACTTTCAATATACTTACTTTGTTGTGTGGTTTGTAAGTATTTCACGAGAAAATAAATTTTGAATGTGATTCCACTTGTTTACTATTTCACGATTAAGACTCGACAAAATTGAAGCTTTTTTTATTATACAAATTCGACAACTAATTTTTTTAATAATTTCACAGATAAAATTCCTCGTGCTAGTTTTTTTTTAATTTCACTTAAAAGTAAATCTTTTCAAATGAGGTTACTTTTAGATTAGTCAGCAAATAATATTATTTCTTAGCTTTTGCTTTATATTATTTCTTTATAATGTAATTTCTTTAACTATAAATGCCACAACACGTTTGGGTTTTCATTTCCTCGAGTTTAGTTTAGAAAATCAATTTTTTTGTTCAATTTAAAATCATTTAATACGTATTTTTCTGGACCAAAGAAATTGTTTCCAATTTTTCTCCCGAAAAATTTAAAATTTTACTTTTGCAATTTAATTCAATAATTTAAATAAATTTATATAACTTTGACTTCCGAGTGGTTTTAAAATAAATTTATTAAGCAAAAATAATTGGGAATTTTTATAGAAAAAACTTCTGATAGTAAAAGAGTAAAAAATACAAAAAGTAAATTAATTTTGCCAATAAATATTATATTAAATATTGAAATAAAGAAATGAAAATGTATGATTTTACTGATATAGCTCTTCGAGATGTGAAGAATAAGATGAAGCAGGATTTTTCTTAGGATAGGTTAATTCTAGAGCTTTAATTACCACCAAATGAAGTTGTATATATATACCAGGACAGAGGTTAAAAAGTATTCGTCATTAGGATAATTTGATTTTGCAACCAAAAAGTTGAAATAAAGACACTTTTATAGACATTGGATTGACGGATTGAGAACACTCTCAAATGTCTTATAAGGTTTACAAGAATTTTTATACTAATTATTTAGGAATTCATTTCCTATAATGACACCCACGGTTGAATATTACACAGTTGCAACCACGTGTTAAATAGCAAAAAATTATTTTAGTCTTATAATACAAAACTTAAAAACTTGTATTGAAAAGCAACTGGGTATAATAGATGTTGTACTTATTTTCAAAACGAGATGAGGGAGACATACAATAATTGCATTCATAAATTATAAAAAAATATTAAGTCCAAAAGTCCTGATGTTTGTATGTCTAAATTTGTTCTCCAGATTTCTCTGAGAATAAATATAACTGAATCAAAATTTTTGTTGAATATAATTATGTCTTAGTATGTCTTTTTCTGAAGAAAAAAACATTTTTGCGATAATTACAAATGTATGTAAATGTTATGAGATTATCATATTAAATAAATAATAAATAGTAAAATTATTTAAAAATTATTTAATTACCCAATTGCTTTGCAAACGTAAAGTTTTTCCTCGAAAATTCTTTTCTTAATATAACTTAATTTATTTAACTTAATATAATTTTTACTAAAAAAAGTTGATGGCTCCCTAGAACCCATGTGTTCCCTAATAAATAAATGTTCATTTATAAATATCAAACATCGAATGGCTATGGTTAGATATCTGCTAATCGCTTTTCATTATATGGAAGTATTGTCACATACATCGGAGAGATTCCCCATTGTATTTGCGCTTTAGTTCAAGAATAGTGACGAATAAGTGGAGAAAGTAATATTTATAAACCCAATAAAATACAAAGTGAAAATTATAAAATTTTTATCAAAATACTTAAGCAATTATTGTTAAAGTGTTAAATGTGTGATTATAAATCTTTATTTTAAATCAGGCATTCTCAACTTGTATTGACCTGAGGGCCAGTTATTAATTTGGGGATGTTGTTAGTGCCGGAATAAGCTTAAGGATACAGTTTCAATAAAATTTATATTCAAACAAAACGTATTAAAGTATAAATTATAAAGTTAAATAATCGGCATATATAGTTAAACTTAAAATTACTATTCTTTTAAACTTCAAGATGTTTGCTTTACTTTTGCATATTAAAATACTTGAATTATTTAGCAAATCTCGTTTTACAGAATACTACCATACATTTAAAATTCTAAAACATTAATCTATTCTAGTGTGACATCTGACACTTTTTTTCGTGACACAGTTCAAAAATGTTTGCCATAATATTTGATGTTGCCTCACGAAGTTGATTTGAAAGATTGTCATCAGTCATGCTGCACCTGGTTTTGCTTTTAGTGAGTTTCATTTTTGAAAAAACTGTTTGCGTATATAGGTGCTAGGAAAAAGTGATACTATTTTAAGCGCATGAAATCGAATTGATGGAAATTTTACTGGGGAAACATAAAGTTTATAAAATTGAATCAAAGATACTTCATGATGTTTTGTTTGCAGGTCACTGTTGCACTGAAGTTCAATCAGTTCCATTTGAACTTAGTCTGGTGTGGCCTCTGCATTAAAATTGAATGGATCTGAAGATAATTTGAAGTCATGTTAATGAACTGGAAAACCTGAAAATCTTGTGCTGAACTCTGTTCTCAGAATTGAAATTTGTTCAGTATAATTCTTAATTTTATCCAAATCTTTATTTGTTTTTTGTATACAGTCAGACATGGAAAATGAACTGTGTCACCTTTTGAAAACTGAAATTCCCATAGTTTGAATTTGGCTTAAAATGCTTTGACATTATCATAACGATTGTTTACTAGTTGATTTTTACCTTGTAATGCTATATTAAGTTTATTCAGATGAGTTGTGATGTCAACCAAAAAAGCTAAATCTAAAATCCAACTGGTATCCAATTACTTCGGAACAAACTTTTCCTTCATTTCCATGAAAACTAAAATTTCTTTACGAATATTGTAGAATTGCAGCAGAACCTTTCCTCTGCTGAGCCAGCGAACCTCACTGTAGAAAATTACATCATAGTATTCTACTTCCAGGTCTACAAGAAATTCTTTAAATTGCCTGTGATTTAATCCACGTGCTCTGATAAAATTGACAGTTTTAACAACAACATCACATGGTCCATCTTCAACTGCTTCGCACATAAATTTTCCTAATGTATAATACAATGGGATGCAATAAGTTCTTCATTATTCTCGGATTTGTCCAGCTCTGTCTGGAACAAACCAATAAGCCCACTCTTTTTCCCAACCATTGCAGGAGCTCCATCTGTTGTAATCCCAGTTAGTTTTAAAAGATCAAGATTATTTTCTTGCAAAGCGTCTTTAACTTCATCAAAAATATCTTCTCCAGTTGTTGTGACCTTCATACTAGCTAATTTTATCAATTCTTCTGTAATGTTAAAATCACTGTCAACTCCACGAACAAAAATAGCTAATTGTGCAGTGTCTGTCAAGTCAGTGCTTTCATCCAAACAAATTGAATATGCATCGAAGTTCTCTGCTTTTTCTTTCAATACGGCTTCGATGTTATCCGCCATATCATCTATTCGTCTTGTCACTGTCATTCGAGACAGACTGATGATTGAGAAAAGTTGCTTCTTTTCTGGGCAAAGACAATCAACGGCTGCATCAATGCATTCTTTGATAAATTTTCTATCAGAAAATGATTTCAGTTTTTTAGCAATGATATCGCTAGTCAAAACTCGCCTTGGTTACACATTCCACATCTTTATTCACTTTTGTAAATAAAGTTTTCTGTCTTGAGAGTTCTACCGTTAGGTTCTGAATTTAATCCTTTCTCAGCTGACCATTAAGCTTGTCAAATTTTTCTGCATACTGAGTCTGGTAATACCGCTTTACATTAAATTATTTTTTAACAGCAACAGTTTGTTGACTGATTAAGCAACCTAACATATTCTTACAGTCAACAAAAAAATATTTTGAAGTCCACCGTTCATTAAATAAACGGCATTCACTGTCTACTTTCCTCTTTTTTGTTGAGTTCATTCTTAGTGGTTGTAAATTTTATTAAATTAATACTGAATACTTGATAACAATAGTAAAATTTAATTTTTAATCAAGATAAAACAAGATTTTAAAATAAAGCCAATACTTCATACAAAATAATCAGACAAGAAACATTGATTGGCTGCTTGAATACAGTTACAGAAAATCTACATGACATTGTGGGTCATATAAGTCACTAATTGTAAGACTGTAGTTAAACATAATGGGTGGTATTTGGCCCACATCAAATATTTACTACAGATACACTGCTGCATTACAGTTGACAAAGAAATAGAACCCAGGTGTGATTTTGATGGTCTGGTAATCATAGCAAGACTTTTAATGGTAATATTCTGTTTACTGGCTATTCATTCTAGCTGCAAAAGGGCCGTGAGTTGAACATGCTTGTTTTAAATCATTTAAAAAGTTTTTTTATTTAATAGATTTGTTTTAATAAAACCGTATGATTTTTTTTGATTTTTTTCTTCAAATTTTATTATTAAAATTATTTTGTTATTTTGTTTTAATCAATAAATATCATTTTAACCATTTATAATTTGCGTAACCTAACTATGAAAATTAATCAGTTAATTAAAAATAATTTTTAAATCGTGTTTTCATTTAATAAATTTTAATACTAATTCAAACTAAAGTAATTTTTTCTATTTTATTTCTAAATTTGAAAAAATTCTCCAATATAAATTAGTTAAAACTAACAAGATTAATCTAATTTCAATCCCATTTTATCTTTCCCAACGAAAAAAAAACTCCTCTAATTACATTTTTGCCGTCAATTTAATTAAATTTGTGAAAATAACTTGATAAGGTTGACTCCAATTTTGGAAACCTGTTTATAAACGGAAAACTTATTAAGACACTATCTCCCAACTATTATCTAAATTTAAAAATCCAGTCGTTTTATGGAGCCAAATTTTGGGAAATGTACAAAATCCATACGTTTCATTCATAATTTAGTGATGTTCAAGCACATCGTGTTAATTGGGATTAGGAATTAGAGAGAGAAAAATGAAATCCCCTCTCGTGTGTATTTTTATGAAATTCTTTCCGTCATACCAAACGCCTTTTCCCAGAACAGACCGACTCGCAGCCACACACTTACATTTTCACGATTTGTCCGCGCCATTACGAAGGCGTCCACAACTACATATAAACAAACAACCTCCAAACACACCGACGGGCATATCAGCAACGGGGCCCTGTGTACGTTGAAGTTGATCGCATATTTAAGTACAGTTATCAATACATCTGGTACTGCCGAAGGAGAATGCTGAAATCTTTAATCTTCTGGCGCCTTCTACTGAGCACCGGCTTTAAGTAAACTATGTGTCATTCAAGATATTGTTTCAGATAAGCAAAGCCAGCAATGGAAGCCTTATTAATATCGCTCATGCTTGATTGCCAGTTTAGGCTGTTTGTTTGCACTGATAAAAATTTTTTACTGAGATTCTTCGTTTCTGTTTTCTTGTGATTATAATATTTTATCTTGCTATAAAAGTGTTGCTGTGACCGGCTTGAACTGCCATTGCAGCCAAATTTTATTAGGATTAAGTAAATAAAATTCATGTTTGCAATAATATTAAATAAATTTTTCCAAGTATTTTTTCCAGTTGAATTGATTATTTTACTAATAGAATTATTGATTTTGAAAAATTATTTATAGATTTGTTTTTATTTTTGTTTGAATGTGTAGAATTTTTGCATGGAAATATGATAATTTCGATTACATTGATTTTAATGTTTTAACACATTTTTTTCAAAAATATATTTTTGCAAACTTTCACTAGACGGGTTGGATTTTTTTTCAAAAAACAAGCCTCTGAAATATCTTACATAAAAACACAGCTCATCCAACAGCATTCAACTTCCTCAGAAAAATTAATCATCCAAGAAAATTAATTTTAATTATAAAATAATTTTTTAATTCTTTTAAATAAATATATTTCGATTGAATTATAAACCCTTGAAAATGCCTGGATCTAAAATTTGTACACCCATACTTTGCTTTACGACCTAGATACGTTCCGAAAAAGTTGACCGTTAAGTGAAATGACGTCTAGCGAATCAGTTATTTTGATACAACTTCATACAAATTCAATCGGACGCGTTCTAATTTTTTATTAAACAACTTAGTTTGTATTTTAATTTTAATTTCATTTCAAAATACATATAAAGTACATAATAATAAACAGAATTTGAAAATCCAAAACAGAATAAAACATATTTACTACATAAAAACAGATTTTTAAAATAAGTCCTAATATTACAAACATGGAGAATCAGTAATGTGTGATGTCATCCTCACTGTAGTGGATTGACCTTGTTTAAAAAATTGGTCCAACGTTGCTTTTCTTGCTTTATTTCTGGCTTCTAGTTGCAGTTCTTTATAACAAATAATAGTTGAGTTAATTCCTCGAAACTTTACCGCTGCGTTCTACGTCTAGATCATTTTGAAGAAGGATGTTTATGCCTTTTTCTAAATAAGAAAGAGCCTTCGACAAGTTCTTGTAAGTTAACTGTTGGTGTAACTCCGGCTCTGGCTTCTCACCAAGTGCTCGTTCTGCTTCCAATTGGATCAGTTCTTCTTGTTAAAGAGATTCTCTGATCGCAGGTAGTAAAAAAGAATTATATAACTAAAATTCTTTAATGTTAAACGGATAAAAAAGAAAATACGATAGAGATTTTAAATTGTTTATTCTTTAAAAACTATAAACCAAATCTATTTTTAAAACATTTTAAAAATTTCAAATTTAAATTTCTTTTTTAAATTTAATAATTTTCACATTTTCACAAAACTATTTAATCAAATAGTTTTAGACAAAACATCAAATTCATAAAAAATCACCATTCATGTTTTTAAAACACATTCAAAACTAATATGATGTGATATCCACTAATAAACATAGTGTAAGAAGATTTAAATAATATGTCTAAAAAAGTTTATTAGTGAAAAGCAGACAATATATATATATATATATATATATATATATATATATATATATATATATATATATATATATTCTACATGTGTGTCCATACCACATGCATCGTTGGTATCATTAATAAGCAATAAAATAAACCTATAATACAGATAATAAAGATCAGTCAGACATAAAGGCAATCATACACATTAATTATAAGAGTTAACATATAAGGAACAGGAAATCAAATATCCAAATACATATCAATTTTAATTATCATTTTTAAGTAAAATATACTTATTTTATTTATTTAGGGTGTCTAAAAAAGTTTATATATATATATATATATATTACATGTGTGTCCACAGCACACCCACCGTTGGGATCATTAATAAGCTTACTAATAAAGTTACTTCTAAAAATTCTGAATGATTTTCGAAAAATAAAAGTAGGAACGAAGAAATGGTTGAATCTATTCGTCCAGTGGGGTAGCAAACAGGGCTTATAAAAATCTATAATTTATCAAAATTAGTAAATACATTAATGGTTGTATGACAAAAATAGAAATTTCTGATTTTTAAATAATTTTAATAATTGAGATCACTGAATCGAAAAATTGATATGCAAAATGCTGTGAATACTTTTGTTTTGAATTTCTTTAAATAGTTTGGAAGGTAAATTGTGAGTATATGGATGGTTGTTGTTGTTTTCGGGTTTATTAAATTGTTATGTTTAATAATTTATAAATTGTTTTTTAAAATTAAAATTATAAAAATATAATACAATATTTTTAAAATTTTAAAATTTATTTATGGAAAATAGTCTAATTTAAAGTATAATTTATTTTAGAAATTAAAAAAGTTTGTGTAACTTGTTTATTAAAGTTATAGTATCTAGAGTTTTTCTACCTCTCCTAACGATGAAAGAAAACTGTCGAAATATATCATAACACGTGTAATTTAATGGAACTTTCTTATAATTAAATCATTTTAATGTTTATTTATTTTAAAATACAATTTTAACATTATTTTATAAAGACCCAATATTTTCACGGTCCTGAAAATAGTGACTCATAATAACTATTTAAATTTTAATACTTTATTTAAGCAAATAAAAAATCTTATTTTGTTTATCAAAATACTGCAAAAAATGGGTAAAAATAAATTCTTCGTTTCTGTAAAAAAATTTTAATTTAATTTAAGGTCTCGGACAAAATATTATTTAATTACAAAATAAAATCAACAAATGCAAAAATAACATAAAAAATTAAATCGAAAGACATTATTTGAAATTGTAAAAAATAAAATGTAATAATAAAAATAATCTACAATGAAATCAGTATATAGAAAAATAGACCCATTATGAAATAAATAGATGAAAATTTAAAATATAAAACCTTTCAATTAATAATTTTATCTGCAGGGGCTGGGAGGGGAGGCCGTTATTCAGCCGGGAGATGGATATCAGTAAATTCAGCAGAATATTTATAGATATTATTTGAAATATGTTATTTGAGATTATAAATTATTTTATTAAACTATAAATTGAAGCCGATGCCTTTTAGTTTAATTGAAATGCTGCAAACGATAATGGGAAAATAATTGGTAAATTTCGTTGGGTATTGTTTGTGAAGCAGATCATATAGATGGAAATAAATATGGATTGTCCTAGAATTCTGTTCTTTTATAATAATAAACTGATAAAATCAGTGAATAAGGTTTTTGTCGTTTAAACAATTTTTTTCTATCAATAAGCAATAATTTTTATTTGTACTAATTTTATTATTTTTATTTTATCTTAAATTTAATTAATTTTTTACTTAAATTTTTTTAAATATTTAAATTTAATAAATGTTTGATTTTATATATTTTTTAAAAATTAAAATTAAATTTTGTAATTTGAGTTTAATACGATTATTATTGATTATTTTGTTTAGATTTTCCAAATTTCAATTAAATTTTAAAGAAATTAAAGTAATCATCGCAAAGTTTATTAACTGTATTTTTTTGTCAAATAAACAAAACCGTCAGTAGATGAAATTAGTGCTGTGTCTATTGATGAATAAGAAATCGTGTCTTGTGGGTGTTGTTTAGAAAGCAAAGATAGTTTCAAAATATTATAACTTTCATTTAATGGATAATAAGCAATGTTTTGGTTTTATGTGCTTTTCGAAAATTATGGAACGTATCTCTATTTATACATAGTAAGTCGTGTCTTTTTAATGCGTTTTGATGTGGTTTCCTGAATAAACGCATCTACTTCATAGAAAAAGAATTGAGTGTATATAAATTCTATCTAATGATGACAGTGAAACGGTATATTTTCTATTGACATTTTCAATACTTACCCGTATCTGCATGTAATTTGTTCAACTGAATAAAAACTTATATTATAGAAAGAAAGGAAATTGAAGAAAATTTTTTTTAAACATAAACACATAATACATAGTAAATAATGTATGCAAACTTTCAAAATGTAGAAATGTTCATTTCAATAAAAACTCTATATAAAACTATTTTTAGTAACTTTTTAGACAATTTATTTTAAAAATTAAAGCCGAAAACTTTTGGAAAAAATACCAAAAACTCTACTTTGAGTTGTAGAGAAAATTAAGAAATAATTTCGTAAGATTTTTCATGAAATTCAATCAATTTAATATTTTTACATTTCAGATATTTAAAAAATATCCATCGAAACTCTAGGTTTTGAGGAGATGAAGAAATAACAATGTAACATTTAACTTGTACTTAAAATAAATTGAGTTTTTACCTCATTTGCAATTTACCAGGAGCAGTGGAACCAGAACCTTCACATGAGAAATTAAAAAATAATATTTTTTATAAAGTATAAAAAATTCAAATCATTAATACCTTTCAAAATGGGGAAGATTTTTATAAATTTGGGAAATTAACGGAAATTTCCAAAGCCTCATAAAATCAATAAATATCAACAATTTGGATTTGTCAAAAGGTAAAAATATATGGCAGCCAAAACGAATTTCCAAGGAACAGAGAAATAGCTTATTCGAATATACAAACTTTTTAATAATAAATTTTATTTTTCAATTAATCGGATTTACATTTATTCTAAAATAATTCCATTAATTTACATAAATTGGCATAAATTCCTAAAAAAACACAAAGAAAATTAATAAAATTAAATTTAAAATACACGTTGATGAAAAATATTATTTAAGAGCTTGCATAATGATCTCATAAATAAACAAGATCACAATCTAAGCCTTAAAATATATATGATGTACGAGAAACCAAAAAAAATTTTAATATGTATAAGACATCGTGGTCAGTGCTAATCTAACTAATTCTAATTATAAAATTATGATTCCGACAGTACAACAATTAAATATAATAATTAAATCTCTTGTGACTTAAGTTAAGCAAATACGTTGGGATCTAAATTAGATAGTTTGTGCATATGTACTTGTTTGATTACCAATTACAAAAATAGTTTTTTTGTGCCCATAAATAAATATTCAGGTAAGTTAAAATAATATTAAAATAAAATTAATTCCTGTTATACCTGTTATATACCTGTTAAAATTGAATTACAGGGCTCCGAAAATTTATGTTTCAGTTTTCGATTCAGATCCAGTTCCTTGTTACATCAGCGCCTGGATTTTCGTATTTTATGAATAAATTTTTAATTCATATTAATAATTAATTTATTGATATTTAGCACAAAACCCCTTTTCTAGTATTCTAATCATTTAGACCAGAGCTTCTTAAACTTTTGTAATTCACGACCCCATTTATGATTGCGAGTTTCTTGACGACCCCATACAGATATAAAAGAAAAATAAATTTATATTTTTTTAAAATTCCTATAACATCTTCTAATTCATAGTAAATGTTATTCAAGTTAATCACAATACTCTTAATAGAAATGCAGGTACAAACAATCTTTCCGAACTAGAAGATTTTATGATATATTTATCTACGATAATTGTTATTTTATCTTTATAACAATAATTTTACAAGTTAAAAAACATTTTCTGTTAAGTTGTATTTTTATCTCTCGCGACCCCAGAATTTTGCTACGCGACCCATGGTTTATGAAGCCCTGATTTAAACTATTAAATTTTATATTTTCATTTGATTGGTAGCAGGAAAATGAAGCGACATCTATCAGGAGCTAAAAAAAGACAAATTAAAAAAAGACGCGAACAAGCTGGCAACCAACAGAAAGGAGCATTGAATAAATATATAACAGGTCCTGATCATTCAGGCCACCATAATTCGAACAACAATAAAAATGAAGAACAAGGAGCTTCCATCAGTCATCGAAAAGAGTTAGTTGAAGTTGAAAATCAAGGTATAGAAAGCAACAATGATAACAAAAATAAAGAACCATTCAATAGTCAACCAGGTGAAAAACCAATAGAAAAAATATAGATCCATTAGAAAATGTTGAAACTTGAACGGAATATATACCATTCGAAGTTTCATTACAAGGTATTGTTGTTTGGCATAACGTTTTATCTGATGAAATGATTGAATTTTTAATTGCAAATAAACCAAAAAATATAGCTTAAATCGGTCTATAAACATGGTGATCGCATTTACTACAGAGTCTTGTGTAAAGATAATTTTTACAGAAAAACCTCGAATGGTAATAAAGAAGAAAGGACGTGGTTAAGTTTTTCAGAAACATCAAAAGTAATTTATTGTTATCCGTGCAAAATGTTTTCGGGCTTAGAGTCTAAGTTGCTTAAAGGATTCCAAAATTGAAAACATGTTGGAAGAACTTTGTCCAAGCATGAAATGTCAAAAGAGCACGTCGCTTCAATTTGTACATTACACAAGCACTCTTCTTCATTAAATCGCATCGATTTTGAAAATCTTTAAATTATTTTACTAAAAGAAAATTATTGTAAAGAGGTTCTGCGAAGAATTATATCCTCAACATGATTCGGAGTATTTAGAAGAGACAGTTTTATCTACCTTGAAAAATTTCCCAGTAGATATTAAATATTGTCGTGGACAATCGTACGACAATGCCACAAATATGTCGGGCAACTACAATGGTCTACAAGCAAGAATAAGACAACATGCTCAATCAGCAACGTTTATTCCGTGTTCTAGTCATTCACTTAATTTAGTTGGTTATGCAGCTGCAGAGAGTTGTAATAATGAGTCCAGATATTTTTTATTCGTGCAAAATTTATTTGTTTTTTTCACTGCATCACCGATTAGATGGAACATGTTATGCAATAAATTAGATAAAATTAGATACATTAAAGTGTCAGATACAAGATGGTCTGCAAGGGCTGATGCAGTTTTAGCGTTAAAATGTGGTTAAAAATATTAAAAAGGCTTTAGATGAAATATGTAACTCCCAAAAAGAAAAAAAAATGTTGTTACTGAAGCAAAATCATTACTTAAAAAAATGAACGATTATGAAACTGCTGTTATGACAGTCTTATGGAATAAAATTTTGCAACCAATCAATGCAACAAGTAAATCTTTACAATCTATTCACTACACAATTGTTAAAGATGCGTCATTATTGAAAAGTCTAGAAACTTTTATTAATGAAAAAATTAGACATAATTTCATCGAAATAGAATCACAAGTAAAAGAACTTACAGATAAATAATTTGAAGATGATCGCAATAAAAGATGTACAGAAAATCGAAAGGATTATTTTCCAAAATAATGTATTCTACGTTATATGCGATCATTTAATAGCAGAACTGAACAGGCGAGGAAAAACCTATGAAAATGTGAAAAGTAATTTTAAAGGTTTTTTCGTGTGTAACTTGTGTGTAAAAGAAAAGAAAAAATGCTTTAATAATTTAATAGAAATGTACAAAGATGATTCAAGTAAGTTTAACGATGATTTGGAACAGTTTTTAATATTTTTAGATGAAGAAGACAAACAATCAATTGATAATATATACAAAAAAGAATTAGATATGAAAGCAACTTTTCCCAATGTGGAAATTATTTTAAAAATATTGATAACCATGCCGATTTCAAATGCATCGGGAGAACGCACATTTTCTTGTTCAAAAAGAGTTAAAAATTATCTAAGAAATTGTATGTCAGAGGAAAGACTTAATAATATGGCTAATTTATATATAGAGAACGATTTACTCGAAATTATTGATTGTGATGAGATAATTAATAAATTTGCAAACAAAAAGCAAGAAAAAAAAATTATTTAAACATTTTCATAATTATGAAATATTTATTATATATAAATACAATTCTATGATTTTTACGTTCTTATTTCTAATTTTTTCTCTGATACTATTATTAAATTTATTATAATTATACTTTTAAAAACCTATATATGTTTAACTATCAGTTACACACTTTGTGATTAATTTTATGCGGTTAATTATATTACACATATATTATATTCAAATATTATTGATTAACACGTATTTTTATTTTCCTTGTCTCTCGTTTTATTGGGGCCCAATATTCTTTTCTGAGCCCGCCACTGCCTCCAATGACTAATAATTTTGAATTTTATAATCATGAATTTTATTATTATTAGTATTAGTTAATAGTATAATCTAAAATTATTTAAAAAATTTATTTGAAACTAAAGCTGAACATAGGAAATTTCACTAAAAAGTAGTAAATTTAAATATTACTTGTTTTCCTACTTATAAAATTATTTATTTATTATTTATTTATTATTTAATTATTACTTATTTATTATTCATTGATTAAATTAGCAAATGCAATTGGGACTAATGCAAATTTTCATCAGCGAAAAATTGAGAAAAATCATAATTGAAATTAATTTTCTATCAAGCTTTCGTGGCGATAAAATATTCTGTGAAAAGTTTTTGACGCGTGATTTAATAATTTTCTGATTAAAACAACAAAGTGAGCGTGAAATATTAATTAAGTAATTGGAATTTTCACTAGGAAACGGTGAAATTTTATTTCTCTAGTTAGATTTCAAATTTCATTTGGGAAAAATCTTTTTCCCCACTAAAATAAATAGATTTTCTGGATTTAATTTGATATACAAAATTTCATATTGTGAACGAAAAGAGGTCTATGAAAACCCAGAAGTCTTTTTGTGACATCCAAGTGAGAACATATCCCAGTAGTTATACTATTTATTTAAAACAAAGAAACATTTGCTAGGTTCACTTGTGAACTTTACGCCTAACACAATTTTCTCTGAACCCAAATTCAAATATAAATTTTAATTTAAATTACAAGTGCCAAACTCAATATGAAATAGCTTAACACTCAGAAATTATACTCTGCAAAATCCGTATATTCCGAAGCAAGATATCGGTTATATTCAACCGCATTCGGGTTTTAAAAGTGGCGAGAACTTTATTCTAATAGATCTACAGCTTCGATGTAACGTATCGAAGCAAGATGAGGGATACCCAAATTTTGTGCCATCGATTATAACCTAGTTTACACATAAGGTTTCCCAACTTCCTAGAAATTTACTCTAGAAATTAATTAACAAGTTTAGACAATGCAGTTTTCCTTGCAAGGTTTTGTCTCTATTCACTTTAGGTCACAATTTTTAGATCTCATTTACAAGTGAAATTTTTACAAAACCACTTTTTATATCCACTTAAAAAACAACTATAGATATATAAATAAATAATATTCAAACACGACTTCAGGTAAATAAAAAATTTCAATTTATTGCAATTTCTAAACTTTCACATTGATTACGGGCCTAACCAGGGGTTAATAAGGTCTACAAGATTTGGTCCAAACTAATATATTCCGAAAGTATAATTAATTTGGGCTTTCTCTGGTTCACTATATTTGAATTGTAGAATGGGTTAAAATATTAAAATGGAACGGATATAAAGCGATATAATAATAATTTATAATCAACTAATTATATAATATATTTTTTTTCCGATTTGGTGAAACTAGGTTTTGATGGAATTAATGTTTCTTGATTCTTTTTAAGCTTTTTTCTAAGTTTTGAAAATTTTTGAGTACTAGATTTAAGAAGCATGATTGATATGTTTGGTTTCAACTTTGTTTACAAACCATTGCACATTGTTTGTTGAACATATCAGTTCTAACTCGTAAATCATCAGGACATTGTTGAGTGAATTCGAGAAAAATGTATCAATGTGTAGCATTTTGAAGTGGCTCGAGTAAAAATTTGCGATTATTCTGATATAGTTGTCATGCAAGAAAATAATAACTGTTGCATCTCTCTGGTTTTTATAAACAACAAGATATAGTATATTCATTCTAGGTTTTGAGATATAAAATTAACCGTAAAACCTTTATGTCTAACTATTTTTGTAAGTAAACTATTAAAATGCTTTTCTATATTAGCTTCTTGATATAAATCATCAATATTTATGATATCACCCTGTAGTAATCTAGATGACCAATTTTTAACAAATCCTTTTATTATAGTCTTGTTATTTACAAAAGTATTCTTGTATTAAACTATGCTCATCATCAGCACCCTTATGTCAATAAATCATGTTAAACTCTGATTTAAACGACGATGATTGTAATAGATTGTAAACAAATAGAGTTTTTTCTTAATTACATTTTTTAAAATTAAAATATAGATATATTTCTTCAACAAATCCTATTCTACACAATTCAAATGAAGACCCAAAGCAATCACGTCATCGAAGTTTCTCATTTTTCAATGCATTACTCAGACTCCAAGTGTTATTTAGTTATTGCCAATTAACATAATTCAATGGTTTTTGCAAATCCTTCATTAGTGTTGATGGTTTAAAAAAGCTGTCAAAAGCTTTTCTTTGTATCCTTCTTCGGATATGATTTCATCATAAATATCTATAGCTTTTCCAGACAAGAAGACTCTGTAGAAATTGTTCTGCAATTGTTCTTCAATATTGAGTATCTCAAAGAAACGTTCAATTTCTCAGAAGAGGTTTTGAATATCTTGGACCAATTCATATATTTCTGGTGGTTTTATAAAATTAGCCAATAATGTGGTCGCCATATTAGAGTCAGATTTTAATAGGAGATCTTAGAGTTTAAAACATCCATAATTCAAATTAATAAATTCAAATAATTCGCAAATCTAAAATATTTGTTTTTCAAACAACAACTTTAGTTAACGTTAAATAAATAAAAAATTTTTATGAAGATTTTCTAATATATAAACACGCTCAGCAAATTTTCAACATTCCACAATCATTCCACACAACATACAATTAATTAGTTTACTTTAATTTTAGTTAATAAATTTATTTAATTTAAAGTTTCATCTCACATATTGAAAAGACCGAATTTAAATAAATAGATAACAATAAAATCACAATTTTTTATTTAAATTTTATCAACTTCTTTGATCACTTAATTCGAATTTCTAAATTAAAAAAATTAGTTGAATACTGATTTGTTTTAATCATTCAATATTTGCATTTTTGTTTTAATTAGAATGATATATTATTTTAAGATAAATCTCACCGCTATCATTATCATATCAACAACATTCTGCAATGATATTATAAATTTTGGCATTGTCTAAAAAAATTAAAGAAATAATAATTATTCAATATATATATATATATATATATATATATGTGTGTGTGTGTGTTATTTATCAATTTTAATTTTGTCTGACTTAGATTTTTCACAAATTTGTTTTCAAAGCCGATAATTTTTTCTAAATTACAAATTATTTCTAGAGAAAAATAATACAATAAAAAATAAAAAATAATTTTAATCACAGAAACTTGAAAGAAAAGCGTTCTACTGATATCGTTGAAGACGAACAGATTAACTGACAGATTAAATGTCTGTAAAGTTCCGTTTGAAATATGAATAATGACTCTGATAAACTCGTGTCCATTATTGTAATTCAATGCAGCATCCGATTTTTGGAGTTATCTAGATTTGTAGAATAAACAAAAATCCAGGAGCTGATTTTTTTTTATTTCTCAAGAAGTCACAGGCACACAGGTCGAGTAAAAATTAAAATGAAAAAAAAACAAAACATAAATAAATAAATAAAATAATAAATAATGACGATCAATTATTCAAGGACATGCTGTCAAGACAATACAATTGTGTAGATTTTCAATATTATTATACGAAAATTTATATTGAATTATTTATTTGATTGACGTTGTTTATTTTATTTGTTGTTTTTTTTTCATTTTGACAAAGAACACCAGGCCAACGAAACTAAAGCGATGTTTTAATTTGAAACTGGCGTCAACGATAAATACCGCTCAAGTATAAAATAGAAAATGATAATTGAAGCTTGAAGTTGTATGGTTAGCGTTAAGATTTACGTTGACGCCAAAAAGCTTATGGAAATTTTTTTTCGTTGTATACAAAATATGTGCATGTGAAATGAAATATTTGGCGCGTCTGTTTTCCAGTTGGTGTGCGAGATAGACGACGACGACGACAATGACGACGATGACAACTACTACATTAGTGTAGAATGCATTAGCTGATGACATGCACACATTGACAATGCTGCCATACACACACTCACCCACATACACACCCACACACAGACAGCCACACGCGCGGGCGCAATACAGTGGCAGTTCTATGAAAATTGTAGAATGAGAGAGAGACCCGTGAACGCGATTGAGTACAGAAAAGCGACGTGTGCTCGGTTAATAATATCTATTTGTTATCGTTGGCTGCTTCTGCTTATCAATCTCAATGTATAAAGCTGTCTCTGAGTTTGATAGCGCCATCTCTGTATTAGCATTAATTCATTGAATTGAATACGTCTTTATTAGCTGACTGTTTCATTTTTCAATGATTTGACCATCTGTAAATTATATCATCGCTCTCACTGTATATCATTACTTATTATTATTATTACTATTATTATTTTTTGATTCTGTATGGCGCTGTATTTCAATCTATCTCTCGATTGCCCACTCTCAAAATGACAGTAGCTGGCCACAAATTGATTTCTAATCATCAGACATCATCTCTGCTTTCATAATGACGTCTGCAGAAATGGCGCTATTTCTTAATTAATATTCATACAGCCAATTGATGATAAAGAATCCTTTCAAAATCAACCAATAGCAATCGGACTTTGTAGACTAGTTAAATTTCGCTATCTCTACCGTATTATTTTTAAGATTAACTGGCTCAGCATCAGATATAAATATATAATAATAAATATTGCCCGACCGAAAATAGTTCATCAATTCTTTCAGTTTGGAGAACAATGATTTTTAAATTGTTTGTCAATTTTATCATGATTATCCTGATTTATTTTCCAAAATCCTATTTCTGCAGTGAGTTTATGTTTATAATTTTTTGTTTAATCATTTATAATGATGGTTTAATTTGGTAATCATTTGTAATAATTTTTAATTAATCTGTCGAATTTTTGATTTATTTTTGTAATTATTATTTGTTGATTGTTTATTTTTTAAATTGTTCCTTTTTCATTATTAGAATTTTTACAAATTTATGAATTTACAATTAATAAATTTTATCAGAAGTTTTTCTTAAATTTTCTTTTTTTTTCATTTACAATAAATTACAAAAAATCGCAACTCCACCTTAATTGGAGTATTCAATTGCTTTGGGTCTTTTTTGTTTTAATTGAAATATTAACTTCTCAACAATATGATAATTAAATCTTCCTCGAGGCAAATTAATAATAAATTTTGAATACAAAACTAATTTCTAAATAAATCTTGTCAAAATTTTCTTTTTTTCAATTATTATTTTTTAACTATAAATCACAAAAAATAGTAACTCCGCCCTAATTGATGTTTTCAATATCTTTGTTGTTTTGTTTTAATTAAGTATTGTCTTTATAACAAAACTATAATTAACTCTTCCTACTGGCAAAATTATGTATTTTAATAAATTATTAATTACATCATAGGTGATTTTATTCATTTTTATATGCAATTTTATTCATGGTTTTTGACAGAGTTGAATTTACATTTTTTAATTGTAATGTATAAACAATCGCATTACTTTGTCTCAACTCATTTAATTTTTTTAATTAATTTTTATATAGTGAGGTCAGAATTAAATAAATTGTACTATCTGATAGATTTTCTATAATTCTTTCATTGAGTCATTTAATTTTCTAGAATAATTTCATTCATTATTAGCTAATATTCCCGGAAATTCAATTCAAATATAATGAAATAAATAATACATTCGTTAACAATTAATAGATGAAGGGAGGATAAATTGTTAATTGAAAAACGAAACTGCAAAGTATTTACAAATGATTATATTGTTAATTTCATATATATTTCTTGTTTATACAAACAAAAAGTATCACTATATAAATTTAAATTAAACATTACCGATGAAGCTTAAAAGCAAAGCTCCAATTTTATATTCTGTAAAAGATTTTTACTGTTGCACTGGGGAATTTTCTATTATTTAAAATTGACCACCAATTTGTGTACCCTGCACAGGAGATTCAAAAATATAAACAAAAATTTCAGCTTAACATTTTAAGAAATAATAACTTAAAAATAGTTTGTAAATAATTATATTATATTAAATTATAGAAGAATATAAATATATTGTCATAAAGTTATAACAAAATTTTTATTATAATTAATATTAAATAATTAATAAATTTAAAAAAAAATTTTTAATTTTATTTATAAATTTAAAATTGAAAACAAATTTGAAAATTAAAAGAACGCCAATAAATAAAATTTTGAATGTGAAATTTTGGAATTTTAAAAATTATTTTCTAATATTAGTTTCTTGTCTTATTTTTTAATTAAAATATTCAATAATTTTTGTAAATGAAAAACCATGCTTTGTTTTTCAATTGTGTAACTAATTAATATATAATTTTACCCTGCAAAACCTATACGCTGTCAGGATTCTCTTATGGGGGATTCAGGTTTATGGATGAATATATACCAATTCCAATATTTCGAACCCCTTGTTCGGATAAGTACTGTTAAGTTAGACCAAAACGAAGCTGTATTTTTTAAATTTAGTCAGAAGGATACTTCTCCAGCGATTCCCAAGATTCATTGTTATTTCTCACATTTTCTTCACTGAAATTTTAATACTGGTCTGGTCCCTTTGATTCTTTATATTTTGTTCGAAACGAGGGCTTAAATGAAATTTATTGAAACTAATTATTTATTTCAGCTTCGTAATAAAAGCAGGTAACATAAGTTCCTTTATTATCCAGGAATAATTATCTATAGATTCAAAAATATGTAGGAAGTATATAATAAGTGAAACTTATTGTTAACATTAGTCAACTTTATTTTATTTATATTATACTGCAAAACATATACATAGATTCGTGTCCAGTCGTTTGATATTACACTTTGTCTTTTAAGTAAATGGTTTTTATAAAATTGAAAAGGTCTTTTCATTCTACGAAAAAATCCTTGAACCATTCAAAATGCGCCTTTATTTAAAGGTCAGTTGTCTGGAAGGTGACTAGAATAGGAAGATAAATATAAGCTAACTCTGCTTTAAATCTTATAAAAAGTCTGTAAACCAAAAAACATATGACATCTTAATAGTCACATGCAAGATACAAAGCTGGGGTTAATTTTAACTGACTTTAGAAAATATTTCAAAAAGTCAAGAAAAATCCAAAAAAAATATTCAGTATTATGTATCTTGATTAGACTTTTGCTGAGACTAAAACAGTTACCAAAATCCTTTACAAATTACATATCATAGCAAATCTGTTGGAGAAGTTCGAACATTGAGGTATGAGTAATATTTTTCGTTTCTGCAAGACGGAATTAAACATTTATATATTTTACAAAAAAAAATACAAACAATAGATCATTGCCACCTTTTAAAAGGTATAAAAAGAATCCAGTAGTTGTTTCAAAAGATTACTAATTTAAAAGGTTTTTAATAACAAAAATGAGAAAATAGTTGAAATCCAAAATAGAAAAACGAATATTCTTCAGAAATACTCTGTGGCATAAATAAGAATTATGTTTTATTTTTAATTTATTTAAATTTTTTTTTGTTGTATTTTATACAAAGTTTTGTTATTAAATTCTTCAAAATAATTTTATTACATCATTAGTTACATCATTTAATTCTATTATTTATTAATAAGTTTTTATCGCAAGATTTTATTTACTTCATTTATCAAAGATTAAAAAATATTAAAAAAATATTTATGAATTTACCAATAATTTGAAAAAAAAATCTACAAATATTTATTGGGGAAAACAATTTTGATAATATAATTTTGAAAGTTTACTAATGGCTCGGTCCGTATTTGATGTTTGATAAACTGTCTCAGATATATTTGCAGTCATTTCGGCCTCAATTTCCCTTCAGTATCCCAACTTTTACATTTATTTGATAAATTTCTACAAATTCTTAATAGAATTAAGTTTATTTTTCGAAAATTGATGTTAACAACGAAATTAAAGTGCACAATCAGAAATAGATTACCAAACTATTTAAGAAAAAATATACTCGTAATTCGTGCTTTCCCTTAATAATAATAATAATATTATAAGAACTTTTTTTGGTTTTCATCTCTGATTGCTTTTCACTTTGCAATGATATAAAGAATTTTTTATTATTTGACTATGAATCAGTAATTATATCAATAAAACACCGATATCATTACTAATTCATAGTAAAATAATAAAATATTTCTTTATATCATTGCAATAATAATTATAATAATAATAATAAAGCGCCAATCCATCTACAATATTTTTCGATAGACTCAAAAAAATTTTATAAAATCTAAATTTAAAAAGAATTTAAATAAACTTAATATTTTCAATAATTTTAATAATCTCAAATTCTTGATCACAGTGGACTTGATTAATAGTGGAATTGATTAATATTAATTCTTAATAATAATTATTATTAATAATAATAATAATAATAATAATAATAATAATAATAATAATAATAATAATTCCATGGTCTGAAATAGTACCAATTGGTAGCATATTCTTTATTGTACTTTACTTTTATTTTTATTATTAATTATTATTATTATTATTATTATTATTATTATTATTATTATTATTATTATTATTATTATTATTATTATTATTATTATTATTATTATTATTAGATTTTGTAATATCAACGATTAAAAACAATTTGTTTGAATAAACAAGAAATTTGATTAATTAAAAAATTATAAATGATATATACATAAAATATTTACTGACTAATGAAGATTTTAAATTATTCAATTTAACATTTATTGAAATTGTTTAAACATGGTTTATAAAGATTTGTGATGATTAAAAAATAAATGTTTTGTAACAAAAGAAAAATCCTAATTGTTGTGTCGAGAACAAAAGTAAAAAGTGCATTTTTTAAAGTAGAATTCAACGATATCCGGTCAGGAAGCCACAAAGAGAAAATACCCGCCTTTGGTAAAAAATAAAATGACAATTTAAACATATAATTATTATCTGTGAACTTAGAATTTGACAACAACAATCGGCAGTTTCAAAAGAGATTTAATTTAAATAATTTAAGAGCATAATAATTAATTCACGGCAGTAGTAATTAATTTCCAAGGATTATGGCGGTATTGTAAGTTGATAAACAATCAATTTATTAAAACAAAGATTTGAATGAGAGTGATAAATGAAGAAAAGAAAACTACTTTTACAATATCTAATTGATGTCAAGCTTGTAAAATAAAATTTCGCAAAATCTAATTTGCTTTTTTAATATCGATGGACTTTCTTTTTTATTATATTTTCAAATACTAAAAAAAATTTTCAAAGTCTTATTCATAATACTAATTTGTGATTTTTTATATTTTATATTTCTTGGTTTATTTAAAGGGAAATTATCAATTTCCTATGTCTAAAATAAAATGCTTGGAACCTTGTACTTCTTTTTGCTTAATTGTAAAACATTCTCGTGAATAAAGTCAAATTTGTTCTAACAATAGTTTGTTTTTATATTTCTAGCAATTGGAGACTATGCTTAACTTTTTGTAATTTCTTTCATTAAATGCTCACAACTGACTTGGAGGACTCTTAAATGAGGGTTGAAACAATATATGAGGTACAAATAAAGATTAACAGGAAATCATAGCACGGACTATGTTGGAAGTTATTATTATTATTATTATTATTATTATTATTATTATTATTATTATTATTATTATTATTATTATTAATATTATTATTATTATTATTATTATCATTATTATTATTATTAATATATTATTATTATTATTATTATTATTATTATTATTATTATTATTATTATTATTATTATTATTATTATTATTATTATTATTATTATTATTATTATTATTATCGTAGTTTTCCCAGTTATGATTATGTAAAAGATTTATAATTAAAATTTTATAATAGAATTATTTGCCAGGAAGTTGAATGGCGACATAATGATAGGAAAACTCAGGTATTCTTGAGTTTAGAATTTATTTTTTAAAATATTTTTTCATTGACTTGTAGATAAATAATTAATTCAAATAATAAAGTTTTGTGAAGTGATAACGCCATTTTAACTTTTATTGTACTATAGAAATTTTGCTTGTTTTATATATATATATATATACATATGTGTGATGTTGCGAAGAAGGAAATCCGATTTTCAGGCTTTTCTTAAGGGATAAATGAAAATTTTCTTTTGTCATTTAACAATTTCGTCATTGATAATAAATATGAACTTAATTTTTCACAATTTACTTTAACGAAAAATATTGATAAAATAATAAAATAAATGTAAAGTAAAATTTTTATTATTATAAATATAAAAATTTCCTGTAATTACCTCACAATTACAATAATAATAATTATATATTTAATTTTTAGATTTTGATAACTAATTACTTTCCGCTGCAACTTTATTTTTTTTTAAAAAAGTAAATATTCGAAAATTGTAAAATAATATTATTATTTTAATAATAGTTCCACACAGCATTTAGTGACTGTTTATGAAATTACAAAATGATACAAGTTCTTACCATACATTTGAAAGACATATGAAATATATAAATTTTTAGTATCATTAGCATTTCTCAAGGCTCCATCAAGTATCGAATAAAATTGGGCTCAGTCTTTTAACAATAACGCTACATATAATATATCAAGTATAATATAATTTATCTATACTGAGATTTTAATTATTTATATTATATTACTATCTATACAATGTTCAATTCGTCTTCACAAAATTATTAGCGCCAATATTATGAATCTTTTATAAATGCCACATCTGATTGTTTAAATAGATAAGTAAACCGCTAAAGTTTTGAAAATATGAAATGGCTCCCTACACAATTTAGTTCAGTCAGGCTTGACGTAATTATAACGAAGTCAATTTATTATTATAAATGTGTTTAGTTATTTTCAGACTTGTTTTTATTGGGAGTCGCCTTTTATCAATTGAGATTTGTTTTTGTTTCAATATTGGTTATTATAAGGCCAAGTTAAGCTTTTTTTCTAATTTATAACAAAAATAATTTATTTTGTTTATTTATATTATTGAATTATTAATAACTCAAACAAATGTATAAATTTGTTTTAGTTGATGAATGTTGTCAAATTGAAAAAGAGATTTATTTATACCATACCTTATATTTTTATTTTATAGTTTAGTTTTAATTTATATATGTGAACTTAATAAATTTTTAATAAAATTTAAATAATTTCTGAAATTAATTGTATTATAATTATAATTATTATTATTATTATTACTATTATTATTATTATTATTATTATTATTATTATTATTATTATTATTATTATTATTATTATTATTATTATTATTATTATTATCATCATTATTATGTTACAATACGGTTTTTATTTGTTAAAATTTCCTCAACATTTTCTCGCGTCAGCGATTCTTTTCATACATATGAAAATTTTCAAATTTATGAAATTTCATTTATTTGTAACTTTTTAAATCAAAAAAGAATAGAAAATAAATAAAGTACTAAATTTTAACACTCATATCAAATTTCTTGTCACGTTAATAATTTTTGAAAATAAATTTGCTCATAAATTTCATATTTTTCAATTTTATTTTAATTTTTTAATTAATTTTTAAAAATTTTTCCTTGATCTGTTTTTGTGAAACTTTAAATTTACATTTGTGTTTTTAATAAATCGAATTTTTTAAAAATATTTAATTTAGTTAATTTACATTTTAAAATGTTTTACTGCTGGTTTTTTCTTCATATACAACATTATATTCAATTCCTTTAATAATCGCCACAGATTAATGGTATTTTGTACATCAATTGTAAATATCCCAAAAAATTTCATAAAATTTTAATAAAATTATATTATTACAAGCCCACAAGTTGTACTTATTATTTTATTAAATCGCCAATTATTTTAAATTTTGTTAAAATTAATTCACCAAAATCTTTAAACTTATTTTTCAAAAATAATAAAAAATAATTAAATTGAGGTGTTTAAGTTTGGGTTTTAAATATTTATTTATTTTATTGTCATCAAACAAACAAATTAACCTTAAAGAATAATAAACCAAATAATACAAATAATATTTTATTTTAATTTATATCAATTATGTTTTCTAGATGAATAAATAAAACAATTTCTGAATTCGTTTTGTTTTTCATATTTGTCCTGAAACTGACTAGTTAAAACAAATCGGGTTTTGTTTCAATTTAAAACCTCATTAGGCTGAAAAGAAAATTTTCTTTTAATGCTGCGATTTTCTGCCATAATTAGAATTCACCATGTCAGCCTCTAAATGTGCAGGAATATCTGCTTATCAATTACTCCCTAGGGCAAAAAATAGCACAGAGCCACATCAGATCATACCTCAGTCTATTTAAATTAAATTTAACATGATTTATAGAAGCTGGTATAGAGACTGACATTTGCCAACTGGGTTAATGTTTATTTAGGGACTGTCATGGATGGGTTTTTAGTGTTTATCTTGCGGTGTATGTGAATGTGTTTGGGTTTGGGTTCGTTTCTTTTGATAGTAATAAAGACGGGTTCATCATCTGCTTTTGACTTTTCCCATCATTATTTCAATACTCGATAAATTCGAATAATTGTTTATTGTGATTTTATCATATTGCTATAAATTAAAACAAATTTTCGATAAAAATGTTTAGATTATTGATTTGTAATTTCAATTATTTTAACAAACCATGATAAATTTGGTTAGACTGAGCTAATGCAGACTTTTAATAATTTGGTGTAAAAATAACATTTTGATCAAATATATCCATATTTTCCATTAACCCCTTAACGCACATGCCCGAACGTAACTCGGGTAAGTGTTACTGGCAAATGTGTGCATGCCCGAGAGAGACTCGGGTATACGAAATATAAAGTTTTGTTTAAGATTCACTAACGATTATGTTTATGGCAGTGTAATAAATTTATTGACATAGGTCTATATATTAATTATCAATAATAAAAAAAATGGTATATTTTTGCCGTTGTATAAAAAAAACGTGCGTTAAGGGGTTAAAGTGCTTCAGTGAATTTCACTAATGTATTGATTGTGCTAAATTATTCCGTATTCAGAGATATTCCAACGTGAAAAGTGGCTAACAACCTTTTCTGCACATCATGTTAAATATTGCAGTATTACAACGGAAATAATTTTGTAGAGAAAAAGATATAAATATTTTTCAATTTATTTTTAAATGACCGAAAATATGAGTGACCGAGTCACTTTTTTTTATTTTATTTAATTTTTCAAATCTATTTTTGGTATTTATTATAGTATGATAAACTTCCTAGACTATTTTCACTTTTGTTTGAATACGCTTTGTTTCAATATTGAGACGTATGAAATATAAATACATAACTACTTTCAAACCGATCAAAAAATTAAATAAAATATAATAGAACTTAATTATAAATAATAAACATGTCGGATTATTTCAGTTTTCCATTCATGAAATTATAAACAATTTTTTTAGTCATATCTCATTTGTTTTCTTTTTTTAATAATTCATGTCAATTCAAACAAAAAGACTATTTATATTAATTAACATACGGTTATTAGATGATGATTATTTAATATATTTTTTAAAAATCGCATAAATTTTTGATGCAGAATATTTCTTGTGTTTAGTAAAAGCAGTTTATTAAAATAATAAAATTAGAAAACGAATTTTTAATACTTTCAAAAAAAACAGAAATTAAACAGATTGGGCAATGAAATAATTAATTCTGTAATACAACTTAAATATAATTGAAATGTAAAATTTTAAGATTTTTTTTTCTTTCATACAATTTTTAAATTTTAATCAACTTTTCTATGATTACATTATTATTTTTTCGCGATTATTTTGATTATTATTGGGGAATGTGTCTACATTTTACAATTTCAACTGATTCACCTTTGTACTTTCAATGACTATAAAGTCTTTCTAAGAAGTTCTATATGCAAGAAAACAAATTATTATTATTATTATTATTATTATTATTATTATTATTATTATTATTATTATTATTATTATTATTATTATTATTATTATTATTATTATTATTATTATTATTCAAAAAGATATTCATTCAAAATATTCTTGCAAATATAATATTAAAACAAATTGGGATTGGAAGTTCTTCCATTGGAGCAATATGCAAATAAAAGATTTAACAAATAGAATCAATAAACAACATTAATTCAAACAAAAAATTATTAAATTTTTTAATAATTTTAATTATTTATCAAATATATAATTTAATTTTATCCTCGCATTTATTATTTTCCCGCATTAAAAATAACATGCAATGAAAATGTTGTTTCATTTCTAAACAAAATATAATAGGAAAATCAATTTTTCATAGCAGATTTTATCAAGTATAAATTATACAAGAAAAAAACTGTAAATAAACTAAACTTCGGATTTGTAAAATATTTTCGTGCACATTATTTATATTTAATAAACACTTCAAAATTGCCCAGATTTTCTAATTGGAAATAATGCCAGTTATCATTTTTACCTTTGAAATCGGGAGACGAAATCAAATTGCCAATAAATGTTTACAGTATTATTCAGACGGTTAAAAACGTTTGGAATCTGTCTTTCTGCAATTCTGCCATTCTGCCATTCTGCCATTCTGCAAATCGATATTTGCTATTTTTTAATGATTTACTTTTTGAAAATTGTAAGAATTAAAAATAAAGTTAAACTAAATTTTTGAAAATCTTTTAAAATTGATATTAATTTAATGATGTGATAAATTAAAAAAAAACTGATTATTCAAAGCTTAATCAGATATTAAAAATATTTTTACTTTTTCATTTAATTAACAGTAAAATCACAAGAAAATTATTTTTTATTATTTAAAAAATAATATTTACTACTCGCGCTCTCCAGTTGAATTGCTTATAGCACTCATATTGGTGCTGGATAATAGTGATCATATAAAACGGTGATTCCGTGATAGCAGCATAAAATGAAGATATCAAATGAGTGAATAATGAAATTAGGCCTTGCAGCAAAATATTAATAATTACATTGAAAAAAAGTTTCGATTATCAAATAATCCTCTTTAATAATAATCGAAACTTTTTTCAATATAAAATTCACTTTGCAGAAAGGCTTATTTTAATATTCACTTATCTAATATGATAATAGTGATCATAATTGTATAATTAAACAAACAAAAATAAACATATCAACAAATGTTTGCCAATGAAAAAAGTCGATTAATCAGGTATTTAACTAATTAATATTTTGTCACATTTACGGCTAAAGTGCAGTACTTTAAATTTGCTGCGCTGGACAAATGTTCTTGTTGTCCATTCCTAGAGCGAGCCTTATATGTTTAGTTTATAATTAGATTTAATTTTTTTATTTAATTGTTATTTATTATTTATTGTGTTTTTTTTATTCTAGAAATTACTTGTCATTGTACTACTGATGATTGTTTAGCACAGGATAAAACGACTTGTATCGCTCCAACGACATGTTTCGTTGAATATCTCCAAGAATCCACGGAAAATCCAATAAAATTTCATGCAAAAGGCTGCATAAGTGAATCATACCCTTTAATGTGTAACCAGAACTTATTAAGTCCAAGTGGAAATGGACCGAAATTGTATTTAGAATGTTGCTATAAAAACTATTGCAATTCAAACACAAGGCCAAATATGAAGCGGCTTGCAAACTTTTTCAGTGAGTTTTTTGTAAAAAATTTACATTTTTAGATTTTTTATTTTATTTCTTTTAAACCATTTTCATTTTAAAGTTTTCATTTTGAGAAATTTAAATTTTTCCAAGTTACAAAACATAAATAAATTTAAGAAAACACCTGAGCCAATCCGCCATATCCTAAGGATTTCGTTGTTTTAATTTAACAATTATTCGTTTTCTAATTTTTCTTTAATTGATGAATATAAACAATATAATCAATACATTTAAACAAAATACAAACATAAAAAATATTGCCAGAATTGATTATTTCATTCAATTTATTTAAACAATTAAATAATCATGCAACTGAAAAAAGTCATAAAATATTTCAATTTTACAATTTGTTACTTTTTCCAAGAAAAATAATTTTAAAATATAATTTTAAATATCTCGCCATTCAATGAAGAGAAAATTTTCCAAATAAAACTCATTCATATTTTCTTTGAAAATTAAATTAGGATTTTTCACAGAATTCATAAAATGTCTCATTGGCGTATTGTATATTCTATTTAAACAAAAAAACCTATTCAAATTGAATAACTAAAACAAACATTAATTGGAGTAGAAACATACAAAGAAGCTAACAAGCAAATTGTTGACTTTAAACCTACATAATGTCAATTAGAAATTGAAAATTTTCACAAAAAATGTATTTCCCAACATGATTTCCTGATATATCAAACCAAAAACAATGGATAAGAAACAATGAAATACGCAATTAATAATTAAATTATAAATAGGAAATTATATGTATAAAATCGTGGGTTGTTTCTTCAATTTTTTATTACAAATACAATAATTTGAGTTAATAAAATTGAAATTAATTTTTAATTTTTTTAATTAAATTAATCAGTTATCCATTTGATGAATTATTTTTATCAATTAATAAATAATATTACAAATTATATCAAGACAATAGATAACATTTTTAACCCCTTTGAGGTTGTTGATGAATGACAGTCGTCACGAATCAGATTTTTAATTACATATGGGGTATTGAAAAATGTATTTAATATAAATTTAAAATTGCCTTAAAATCAGCGAAGGAAAATTATTGGGAAAACAGGTAATACAGAGAAAAAAAGAGCCAAAGAAATAATTTTTAACACACATTTTTACAGGGATATATTAATTATTTTTTTAAAAATAATTGAAAATTTATAATTAAAATATTACGCGATGCCACAAATGTCATCAAAACTTTATATTTTTGAATATACGATGCATTACGTGATATCTAGTGCAATTCCCAATAGTATACTAGTTTCGAGCTAATAGCTCGCATCAGTACTTTGCGGGAGGCACTCAGATTTCTCCTCGCGCCAGGTAAGTGTACAACAGTGTCAAGCTATACACTCATACTGATGCACTGGATATCAAATGGGTTTGCAAAGTTTGGCTTTAAGGCAAGAAAAAATACATATCTTTATCTTGAAACCTCCTCTCACTTGAAACCATAGTAAATACAATCTTACCTCTGCGCACTACAAGTCCAACACGGAAACTGGTAACAAGCTATCAGACTACCAAAACAACTTAAGTTTTATATTTTTTGGTTTTAATAATTAAACTTTTTTAAAATATTTTTTAAAATATTTTTAAAATATATTTCTTAATTTTTGATAAAAAGTGAATTAGCTTTTATACTCTTGTGATTTTAAATTAAAATAAAAGCCGATTTGTTTTAACTAATTGGTTTCACAACGAATATGAAATTAAAATAACTTTTCAAACATTTATTGCTGACGGATTTAAAATAAAAAGTTCTTATTGAAAAGAAAGTTAAATGCTTTCAATTATTTTATGGGAGTTAATAAACAAGATTCAAAATTAAAAAAGATATAAAAAGCGAGATATTAAAAAAGTTTTCTTGATCTACATTTTCGACAGGTTTACATGATCAAATATAAACCTTTCAAGTATCACAAGTTACTATTTAACCCTTTGAAGTCGAAGTTCCAATTTTTGTTAAGAATTTTAATTATTTTAATTACTATATGACAATAATTTTAATATTATTATATTATGTATTTCATTGTTTAAAATGGTTTGTAATTATTCATTATAAATACATTAAAACCCTTCTGTCAATTGAAAATTTAAATGGTCATATAATAACATTTTGAGACTGTACATTTTTTGATTGACTAGTTTTGAGTTAATTTGTCAATAAATAATAAATAAATAAATAAATAAATAACACCAACTTTTTCCGGAACCAATGAAATGCAAATCCGAAAAACTTAAAAACAATTATAAAAATACATCAGATAAGTGAATAACAAAAAAATCCTTTGCTGCGAAGTAAAAATTGAAACTTTTTTCAACAACATAATTATTACTTCGCAGGCAGCAAAGGCTTATTTTATTATTAACTTATTTAATATATTAATTTAAGTTGCTACTAAGGAATCACTCTTTTTTGCCTATAATTATAAAAATAATTGCAATACGCAAAGTATTTTACTCTACAAATTAATTTTATTTATTAATTCTTTGTTTTAATTTAATCAAAGGTTTAAAATTGCAATATTTTCAGATATGATACACAACCAAATCAAACCAGAAAACATATCAAAATCACAGCAAGAAGTTTCATCGAAATCTCAAATAATTCATCGAGAATCCAAAATTTACTCATTAAAACAAAATTTTCGTTATCCGCTGTCTCTCATTATTATTATTGCTTCATTTTGTGGAATATTGCTCATGATCATATTGATAGTCGCCATTATCAAATTGATATTAATTTATACACATCCAGATTACATTGACAACGATCAAATATATAGTGTCAGTTTATCAGGATCATCAAATGATCCAGAAAATAGTATCATTGCCACAGTCGACTCTCGGAAAGCAATGATCTACTCTCCCAATTATGATGTCAACACATTTTATAGGAAATTATTAAAATATCTCAAGTTTAACCATCAATCTCGAGTTATTTTGACGTAATTTTTCAGTTTCTTTTTGTGTTTTTCATATGATTTCTAAACGCATTTTCAGATTTATTGTAAATAATTAATTTATTTAATGATTTTGTAAATAGATGTTGATGATCTTGGATTTGTTTTGAATTTATTATTATTATTATTATTATTATTATTATTATTATTATTATTATTATTATTATTATTATTATTATTATTATTATTATTATTATTATTATTATTATTATTATTATTATTATTATTATCATTATTGTTATTATTGATATTATTATTATTATGATGATTATAAGAAAGTAAATAATAAAATGAGTCATTTCTGTAAAGTCATTATTATATTGATGAAAATGTTTTCGATTATCAAATAATCCTCTTCAGTTTCCTGCTGAATAGCCATTTTCAATATTCAAATATTTTGTGGATTTCATTTAAAAAAAATTTTTTTGATTGATTTATAATTTTTTTTAAATTTTTAAATAACTTTTTTTTTAAACCCATTTTTTTAAATCCTTTTTAAAAAGTTTAACATAAAATTCCGAGCAAAATAACATAATGTTCTGAATTTTTAAAAGCTTATGAAAAGTATATAAAAAGCATTCTTTCTTTAACCATTTCGTCCCTGAATATGAATAGCGTCTATTGAATGTTGAAACCAATAAGTACCACACGGGACGAAGCCCTCGAATAAGCATTCATGGACAACTTCAAGACACACAACTTTACTGTGATCTTTATTACTAAAAGCTTTCTTTTTTAAAATTGTTTAATCTTTATATCAAAGTGAAAAACAAATCAGACTGGCAATTTCACTGTTTTCTTCGTTAGAGTTTATTGATGGATGTTTTTCTAAGATAAGAATTGCCTCTTTGAATCTGAGAATATTTTGAATGTTGTCACTGCTACTACTGCTCAAGATTTATATTGAAATACTTTTTCTTTCCTCCCTTTGTTAGAATTGTTGGAGATGCCTGTATACCGATGTTTTTCCAATAATCACTTGAAAAAGGCTGTGCTGAAAATTCGTGAATATCAAAAATCATCGATATCCTTACTAATTCATAGCCAAATATTTTTTAATAAATGTCTTTATTATTATTTCCATAATATTTTCTACAAAATTTGACTATGAATCAGATTTATTTAAGGTATTCACGAATTTTATTATTATTATATTATGATTATGAATATGAATTTATATTTTACTTTCTAATTTATTTAAATATTGAAGATAATATCAACATAATGTATTGATTGCATTATTTTTTTTAAATTTGGAAAATTAGTTATTTTATATTGAATAATTTTAAAATTAAATTTTGTAATAGTGATTAATAATTATATTTCGATATATTTCGATAGCACAGCTATCATCTTCAGGTACTCAAAACCAACTAAAAATATTATTAATTAACATTTAATTTAAACAAATTATTTTTTATTAATTTAATTTTTTAATAAATAAATATTTTTAAAAATATATTCAATTCACTTTTAATTAATTTAAAATTTTCATTTATATTCTAATTTTTAAAAATTAATGTAATTTAAAATTTTCAATTATTTTAATAATATTTTAAAAAAAACATGATTTAACATACGTAAGCTATTTAAAAACATTCAAAACATTCGTAGTCACAGCACTTTGCACATTAATCTTTGGATCCAATGACCTTATTAGCAATGCTTCACATATCACGCGTTCCCAATAATTATTAAAACTTCTCAACAAAATTCTAAAATCAGACATTCCTATATCACTTTTACAGCCTCTATTGTCTTCACTAATATTGGTCAAACCCTTCAATCGACAATGCTCTAGAACTCGAGTACAGAGATGACGGGAAGTCTCTGCAATGTATTATTATTATTATTATTATTATTATTATTATTATTATTATTATTATTATTATTATTATTATTATTATTATTATTATTATTATTATTATTATTATTATTATTATTATTATTATTATTATTATTATTATTATTATTATTATTATTATAACTTTTCTTAAAAATTTTTCTTTATTTGCAATTTGATCTGCGTTTCCGTCAAATCACGTAGAACTTTATGAGAAAGTGCATTATCGAAAAATTATACTTATTATCAGAGTGGATGATTTATGTAAGACGATATTTCCCCAAAGAGATAAAAGAATTGATAAATGCATTTGGGATGGATTTGCAAACAGCCACTAGCCATTTTTGATAAATTATAAGGCAGATTTTATGTTCATTTATACATTTTTCATAAACAATTTTCAAATCGTGTTTGATGTCCGGATGCGCCAATATTAAATTACAGTTATTTCATGTGCAAATATGTAACTCAATGCTGAGCCTTGGCTATGTTGTCGAACAACATTTCGGGTTGGCTCTATTTTTAAGGTGCTTTTTAATTATATATACATTTGGGTTCATTTTTAATAAATATCAGTTTTTATTTTGCACATGGTACAACAAAGATTTACGGAGTCCATTGCGGTTTAATTGGAAGCTTTTATTTGGTTTTACAGTTTTCAGGAAAACGTTCATCGTAATCAGTAGTATAAAATCAAAACTCGCATGTGTGACCGGACATTAGAAGAATAATACATTATATACCACACGATATCATAAACTATACATATTTTCCCTTAAATGTTAACCTTTGGAGAATGAAACTAAGAGAGACACTAAAATGTGCAGTTTACAAAAATATATCTTTCTCAGTTTTTTTAAATTTAGTAATAATTAATTGACATAATTTAGCTTAAATGCTATTTAATAATTAGTTATTTAATAATAATTAGAATATTAATTTAACAATCAAATTAAAACAAAAAATAAATACAATTTAATAGATGAAATCTCCTATAAAATTCATTTTACGTGTAAATTTATAGAATTATCAAAATATTTTATTCCATAAATAAATAAAACATCCTTCATGTGGGGCTCCGATTCTACAACTAAATATCAATTAATTTTCATTCGTCCTAATAAAAATTGGATATTTCAAATTAATTAATATAATAAATTCTGAAAATGGCTGATTTATGGCATTCATTTATATTTCAATCGGAATTTTGAGCAAATTTTAATCTAACAATGTCACTAGTGAATTTTAATACTAAATTATCCAAATTTGTTTGAATCAATCATTTTGTCATGCAACGTGAAATGGAAACATTCAAAAGACATCTGCAAAATTTTTCATAGATATTCTAAAAAAATTGTAATCAATCAAACAAAACAAAAAATAATAAATATTGTGTTCAATAATTCACCTCAGGAATAAAACAACTTTCGACAAATGTGAAAGTAATAATTTTTGACATTTTTATAATATTATTTCTCAGTTTAAAGTCTCATACACTACATCAAACCTGCTTTGGAAGGATCTTGAGCTGAATCAATTTTTTCTCTATATAGTTTACCGTATGCTTGATTTTATTTTGCAGGAGACGCTTTCAATTGGGTTCAGAAACGGACAGTACAATGGCAAATGTTCAATGTAATTATTCGGTGATAATGCTCATCACATACAGCATTCGAATCTCTAGGAAAACTATTTGAATTTCGTGCGGCCACACTTTTCGTTTGTTGGATTGTATTCGGATTTCGTTTATCAATTTACATACATTGGAGAAAGTTTTCGACATCTTTGTATTCGAATTCTTGAATATTATCGACTGAAAGGATTGACCAATATTGATGAGTAAAATAAGGCTGTATGAGTAAAATAAGCATTTCTGATTTTAAAATTTTATTAAAAGAGTATGAAGCGTTACTGATGTGCAAAATGCTATGAGTATGTGAGTTTAGAGTGTTTCTAAATTATAATTGGATTGCTGAATTGTATATATGTTGATTGTTTTTGTTGATTTTTACGGGTGTATTATTGAATTTTTTTGTAAATTTCCTTTTACAGATCGTTTGTTATAAATTAAATTACCATTATTAATCAAAAAACTTTTTAAAAATTTTAAATAAAATTATTATATAATTTATTATTATTAAATCACACAACACTACTCAAAATTTTAAACAATAACTTCCAAAATTATTGCCATTCCATATTACATAAAAATTCAAAAATTAAATAAAAAATATTGAAATATTTTTCACAAATATCCTTATGCATAAATCATTCATTCTGATAATACGTATAAATTTTGGATAACTTTTTATAGTAAAAAAATTGGTTCCTCGACATGGCGGAAATTGTAGACTTGGTAACTGTAGCGCATTTTTCCTGCTATACATAAAAGTTCTTTTCCACATAATCCAATATATTATTTCCCTATTCTTCGGAAATTCTTTTTTTGTAGCCACCTCTTTTTCCTTTTGACAGATATCCAAATTTTTGATATTTATAAATTATTGGTTTTGTTGAGGCTTTTGAAATTCCCAATAATTTTCCAAATTTATAAAAATCTTCATCATTTTTCATTGATAATTTTTATTTTGACTAATTCTGAAATTCTAAACAAATATTATATTTTAAATTAAGTTAATAAAACCTACGATTTTCGTTCTTTTGTCAACCCAACATTTAAAGGAGCTGTTAAGAGTCATTGCTCCGTTGCTCCATTAAACAAATGAATTTATTTTAACTTCAATGTAAATCTTCATTTTCTTAAAAAGAGAGAATTTTGTTAAAGATTTCTAAAATATATGAAAGGCTGTGAAAATACTAAATTGATTTAATTTCTTGAAAAATATTACTAAATTATTTTATGAAAGTATTGTTGTGAGCTCTGTAATGACATTCGTATTGACCAAATACTGATTCGTCATTTATTATATTTGGTTTTATTCAACACTGAGACGAATGTGCTGAAGCCAGCATAAAACAAAACAACAATTTCTACGATTGAAATTTGATGTGAAATATTAACGGTGAATGGTTGATGATATTCAAGAGTTGTTCATATATGTTGAAAATAAAAAAGGTGGTGTTCGTGTTAAAAGTGAAAATATTTAAACAAAATTAAATATTTGTTATTTTTAATAACGAAAACATAATTTTATTTTTTAATTTTCAGTTTTTGTAGTCTAGTAATTAGATTAAGGGAGAAATTTATGGAGTTAGTTACTACTTAAAATGTGCTAATTCAGGAAAAATTATCAGAAAGAATTGCTAAGCGAGAATAATAGTCTCAGCTATCTGTTGAATTTATATCAGATATAGTTGATAATAGTTTTTAATGTATAATTATTGTAGAAGTATCAAAATTTCCTAACATTTTTTCCCGACATATCTACTCTATTTTCAGATTCCTTCATTTTGAGCCCAATCCCTCTTCATTGTGTTTTCTTGAAAAACATTTTGGTTTGCCTTTTTATTTGCTTTACATTGTAAACGTTAATGACAAAATTTTGCATCTTTGAGAGAGATCCAGGTAGCACAATATTTTTTAAATTTATGGTTCACAAAAGAATATGGATAGGACAGTACTACAAATTTAATTCACACACACACACACACATATATATATATATATATATATATATATTCAACAATTAAAAAAATGGTTTAAATTAAAATTTGCATTTTTATATTTTTGTTCTTTTTATATTTATTTATTTATTAAATTATAATATTATAATAATTTTACTAATAAAAATAGAGCTAATAAATGAAAATGAATTGAGAAAATTATTGTAAACTCAACTAACCAACATAACAAAATATTAAAATATACATTTTTATTTGAAGTTTTTAAGCAATTGGAAAAATTTGTTGAGTAATAGAAAAATTCAGAAAATAATTTTGCTTACTTGATAACAAAAGTGAAACACAATAAATGTTTTATTCAGTGGTGCACTGAGAATCTTTGGCGCCTCCGGACACATTACTGAGTGGCGCCTCCTGACTTTAATAGTTGTAGTTATTTTCTATGATAAATTTTGCTAATTTATGTTATTTTTTTGATAAGTTTAATAAATTTATTTTCGTACACAGCTTTATCTCGTCATTACGAATTTCTCGCGGATTTCCGAATTTTTGGTTTGATCGAAAATTGCCTCATGTTACAATAAAATTTTGCGATAACAAAATAAATAAAAAAAGAATTTTTGGATTTTTGTTTAATTTTTTTTATCATTTACGCCAACTGAAATAAATCGAAAACTGTTACGAAAATTTTATATTATGATAAAATGTGTAAATAAAGTTAAAATTTTTCTAAATGGTGACAACATAATAATTACCTTATGTGAAAACGAGTTACAATCGGATTCTGGTACCTTAGGTTTTCAAAGAGGTTTAAAATAATTTCCATGAAAAATTACATTCTGTGTAATCTTGCTGCTGGAAATCTGTGTTAAATAGAAAACAAAACACTGACCAATACGAATGAAAAAATGAAACATTGTAAATAAAATAAAATAAAAGATGAAGAAGAAAAAGGATTTTATTGATATACATAATTGAAAGATTTGTCTTTCTTTGATTTTCTTGAAGAAAATATTCGATATGCAAAGTTTATTATTCAAACTATATTTAGAGGATATACCCTATGAAGCACGACTGAGCTCATAATGGGTCATATTTTTTAAAAATTCTAAATATCATCCCATAAATTCTAAATTTTGTTTAAATCGATGATTATGTAATTTTCTTTTTATGTTTAAATTATTTATTACATCATCGATTTTAACATTTTACAAAAACTGCAAATTCCTATTTAACAAAAAACCACGAATCAGACTTATATTAAAAACTTTTCAAAGTAATTTTTTAACATTGAAGTAGCATTTCAAAATAATAACCAAATTGGAGACATGACATTTTTGGTATAAATCTTATATCCATGTATTGAAATATTAAGTAAAATACCGATTGTCTGATTACAGTAAATTAAACATAACAACAGATTATTTTACCAAAATAATTTCATTGCAATACACTACATTTTACCATGTAAAATCCATAAAATACATTATTCACAAAATATCATGTGTTTAGCACACACAACACAATATTTAAAATTTCTGATCAAGACACGTTATAAAGACTTAAATTTTACATATACTTTGTTAAGGCAGAAACTCTATAAAAGTAAGTTAAATAAGTAAAAAGTGCAGATTTTACAACAAAACATGTGTGTAGCAAACAAAACACAATATTTCACAATATCCCGACTTTTGAGAAGAAAAATCCTGGTTTGGTAATTAATGTAATGATTTATAATAACAAAAATCATGTGGGTACAGTGCTTTGGCTGTATTGAAATTTGATAAAAGCAAGAAAGATAAAGAAATACCAAAAAGATTTTTACAGTATATGAAGGAATTAGTATACGATCCTAATGATATGCCAATGAAACTGTGTGATATCCAGAAGAAAAATCCTGGTTTGGTAATTAATTTAATGATTTATAATAGCAAAAATCATGTGGAGAAAGAAGAAATTGTTATGAAACATACATATTTGGATATAATTCATCGAACAATAGTAACTGGAGTGAATCCAATATATTTGTTATTGATAAAGGAAGGTGAAAAGTACCATTATACTACAGTGACTAATTTACAAACGTTAATGAATAGCATTAAAAAACGATTGTAATGTTCCGAATTCGTTGTCAATGGTGTGAAATTTGTAAAAAATGGATTTCGAAAGCCGAAAGCATTTAAAAAACATCAAGAATTATGTAAGAAAAATCAGTTGGGCACAACATATACCTTACCTGAAGATAAAAATTTGGAATTTAAAAATTGTTCAAAGACAATAACACCCCCATTTGTTGTCTATGCAGATTTTGAATCTATATTAGTAAAAGATAACATTTATTTTCAAAAACATTTACCAATCTCGGCTGAACTCTTATTGATTAACAACTTTACTGGAATATCGAATTACTACCAATTTGTTAGTCAAAACTGTGTTTATGATTTTTTGGAGAAGGTTTCAGATATAGAAACAAACATTGTGCTACTATATTATAAAGAAGAGCGTCACAAACTGATTTCACCACTTACTTTGGATGAAGAACATTCTTTTAATATCAGTGAATATTGTTATTTGTGTGAGAAAAAGTTAGTAGTTAAGGTTAAAGATCATGATGATTTTAAAGGAAAATATATTGGTCCTGCATGTATCAAGTGTAATTTATCTAGAAAAATTATAGAATTATTACCTGTAGTTTTTCATAATTTACGGGGGTATGACTTGAATCATATCTTAAAGTATGGATTAAATCAATTTCTCAATTGGGATTTATCCTGTATTCCAATTGGTAGTGAAAAATTCTTATCTCTTATGGTATATGTTGGTGGACTTAGAATACGGTTTATTGATTCATACCAGTTTGTAAATGATTCTTTTGCTAAAGCTGTTAAGACATTGAACAATCTAACCTTAACAAAATCGGTATTCAATGGATATTCACATGGATATTGACTCAAAAGGAATATTCACATATAATTTTGCAACTTCTTTAAAAGTTTTGGAAACTAGATATGAATTACCACCTATTTGGGAAGAAGTTACAGAAGATGAATATCAAAAGGCAAAGAAAATATGGAAAGAAATAAACTGTAATACATTATTGGATTACATGATGGTTTATTTGAAATTGGATATTTTCTTGCTTGCCGACTTTTTTCCACAATTTCGGGCCAAATCTATAGCTCATAATAGATTAGAACCTTTGAATGTTTTTGGTGTTCCAGGTATTTCATCGAATTCGGCATTAATGACACTGAATGAACCCATTGAATTATTTCAAAACATGGGAATTTATAATTTCTATGAAGAAGGAATTCGCGGTTGTTTGAAATTTGTTAATAAGCATCACAATGGAAACTACTGAAGATACATAGTTATTGTATATCAACATCAATAACCTATATGGATGAGCTTTAAGTCAAAGTTTACCCTGTGAAAAATTTAGTTGGATTCATGATAACCTTGATAGTATTTTAGAAGATTGCAAGAATTTAGACTTAGAAAAGCTGTCGTATATATATACTTTGGAGGTGGATTTGGAAATTCCGAATGAAATTCATAATTTATTGGATGATTTCCCAATCGCAGCAGAAAATAAATGTGTTTCAAAAGTAGAGATTTTACTCTTAACGCATAATCCAAAGCAAAATTATGTAGTGCATTGGCGCTTGCTCAAAATGTTTTTATTATTAGGTGTGAAAGTTGTCAATATTCATTATGCTATCAGATTTAAACAAGAACCTATTTTCAAAACCTATGTCGATACTAACACCAAACTCAGAGCTGAATCAACAAACACACTTGATAAAAATTATTATAAGTTACTCAACAATGGTCAATATGGTAAGATTGTAGAAAACCTAAAGAAAAGAATGAATAATCAGCAAAAAGTGATTACATATGTGTTGGATGATGAGGGTAGATCCATCACCACATTTATTCTAAACAAATATTTCAAAGCAGGGCCTGGGAAGTACAGGGTCAAATCTACACGCTGATGAGCGAATCTAATACAGAACAAAACAATCCCCAATACGAAGAATCCCAACAAAGCATCAAACCAATATTGTTACCCTCATGATTTATTCGAACAATCCTTGTGATTACTATGACAAATCTTTATAATCTATATAAACAATTGTTATTCTTTTTATGTGGTATTCGATATAATCTAGCTGAACAATTATTTTCTATAATTTACTTGAACAATTATTTTTTTTTGGTGTGTTATTTAATATTAAATTTATGTTTAAATCTTTGTAATCATTATTTATTAAATTAAATTTGCGTATAATTTATTGAAATGTTAATTATTCTTAGAATGTTAAAATGAAAAAACATATCAAAACTTATGTCAGCAGAACATGAATTTTCCAATAAGTCAATAGAAAATAAATTATTTAAAAAAATGAACTAATGTAGAACAAATAAATTATTTAAACGAAAAAAAAATGAATTAATTTCTAAGTAAATAAAAATAAAGGAATATCTCAAAAAATATAAAACAAATCGTAAATAAATAAAAATCTTTTTTTTAAACAAACATCAATCCAGTATAAATGGCAAAAATTTTTCAGTTAAAGCCGCCCTTAAAATTATAACCGAACGAAGTAGTCTTACAGAGTCAATCTTTATAAGACTTTAAAATCGAACTGTCAAAAACGTTCAACACTAATTTTTGCATTCACTACACAGCATACACTTACATACATACTAACACCTACATAGTAAGTATTAATTATCATTTAAAGAAAAAGAAAACTTTAATATTGAACTGTAAAGATACTTGTCTATATTGAATTGGTAAATTTTATTGTTGTTCAATAAATTATTTATACTACGAGTTTGTCTTTTCATTTATATAAGAAACACTAGTGCAAAGTTGAGACCTCACCAATTTCGAGACCTTAACATATGCATCGAAGCCAACTTTCCGAAAAAGCATCAAGATTGCAGATGATTTAATTGCAGCCATACTGGTGTTGGGCCATGTTTAAATGAATCGGTAACACACATGCAAATATAACATGCACATTTAAAATTAAACCTATTAAAACATCAACTAACCCTATCAAAATGCGAGGAAGAAAACAATTAAACATAAAATTATAAACACAAAAATAAATTAAAATAATAACAAAATGCAACAAGATCCGAACGAATTAAATATAAACATAACACGAAAACCCAATGATTTTGACCGAAATTTGACAATTTAGTAAAAAATGCGAAATTTCATGAAAATTAAATAAAAATTAAATAATTTGAATTAGAAATAATTCAATTAAAAATCTAAAGAAAAATTGTCAAATAAAATTTCAAAATAATAAAATTAAATATTAGAATATACCAGAAAATTCCAAGGTCAAAATTTGTTTTACTAAATCAAAAAGAACACGCAAGGTTAGGGTCGTACAATAGGTATATATACCGATTCATTTTTACACAACTTTAATATTATTAACTAAGAAACCCAACATCACGCTGAGCATCGATAAAATACCGCGAAAAGTAAAGTGATGCAGCTAACATACCGCTTAAAGCTATGCAAAAATCAATAGTGTTACCCAAATTAAACGTAAAAGCATACGACCACTCCAAATGCCGATGCCGCGTTAAGAATTGCTAGAAATTACTTCGAGGAAGAGATAAAATTGAACAGATATTACGAATTAAAACTGATAAATTTTCATTAAATCAAAATACAGCAGTTAACGCAATTACCGCGATAAATTCCCTGGAAAGAAAAGGTAAAGATGATTGTTTTAAAAATCTCTTAAGTAAACATTAGAACAAAAAACAAAATTTTCACGATAGCCAGGTTCCACTCCACTCAGGTTCCAGTCAACCACAATCACGTATCACCCAAATCCAATAGAAAGACAAAATCTTATTCAATACAAATAAAATGAATCCATCGGGAACAAATTCCAAAGAACACAGTTAAGAGAGATACGAACTAGTTCTTGTTGCGATCATTGGGAGGAGTCACCATCGGATGTTCAAACATCGTTAAGAGATAATCATTCTTAACTCGACAAATTTCGCCTTGAATATTGTTAGTGCTCCAAATAGATTGTCCCAGTGTTGTTGGCTAGCTAAGGAACAGAACATAAAAAAATAAAATAAACAGCTACAAAATTGAACTTACTATCATAGAAATCTAAAACGATCATCTCGATAATGTCGCATTGCAAATTTGCAAACGTTGATAGAAATCGTCGATTTTGTTGTCGACCAATAGACTGGTGTGCCGGAATTTTCACTAAGAGTGAGTGAAGAGAAAATGTCTCAAATTCTTACAACAAATCACTGACCTTTTAAATGATGATCGTACAAAGTTATCTCAGTCTAGACATACCAACGGGACTTATACCGATAGTTGTGTGCCTCCCCGGCTAACCAATATATACACCTGGTTAGAGCGAGATCATTAGTCAATTACAAATCTTAATATGCAAAACTATCCAAACAAATCGGGTCGAAGCACGTCAACCAGCGCCCCAGAAGGAGTTACTTCAGTGGATTTCCGCTCGGACATTCAGAGTAAATTAATGTTTATAATTTTTTTTATTTTTTCTATATATATGTAAGCCGTAGAGAGAATTAATCTCATCTGACAGAGATTTGTCCAGACCATGTCAACCCAAGGCCATCTCAGAAAAGTTCTTTTAACTCTGCCGCAAATTTGTTTTGGATTTATAATAAAGGCATATTTGAATGACCTTCGTTATCTTCTACTCAATGTTAATCAATACCGCTAAGAGATATAATTAGATTTACCAAGACCGACAACCACTCACCTGGGTAGCGTGGAAGAACCTCATTGATTCTTTTTCAAATCTCGTTATTCCAAAGGTCAAGCCGGATTATGACAGTACTTTAAAGGGAATGGGCCAAACGATGATAGTTAACCGGTATCGTTTTTTATTCCTGTAAAGAATTTTAATAAAAACTAACCCGTAATTCAGTGGTAATATCAAGCCCGCTTATAACATTAATATTTAAATTATTGAAAGTTGACTCTTTTCGATCGTATATCATAAAGGTATTTCGATATTAAGCCGACCGCTTGGTATTTACATACATCGGTAATATCGTCATTTCACATTTTATGTATTGGAAATTTAGGACAAAAAATGGATTATATTATGCTAGTTTATGAATATCATTTTTACTCATTTTGTAACTATTTAATGTAAATTTTTTAAGTTTTAGGGTTTTGCCATTTATGGTTGCTAAGTAGTCGAAGGTGTTCAAATTTATTACTAGTAAATTAAAAAAATTGGTTTTATAGAAATAAATAAATAAAATGATATTTTACTTTTAGAGCAATAAATACAAAAATTATATTTTGCTTTGCAATAGGGATAAATGAATAACAAAATGTCAACAGAAAAAAGCGAAACGCAAAATTTCATTATAAGATTGCTTGGTTTATGTTTATTGGATACCGCATAGAACTGTCGATAGGTCCTCTTTAGACATTTCACTATAAATGTACTTCGGAAAATAGGTTTTTCATACTCAGAGAATGTTATCGATGGAAAGTAGAACTTATGTTGAGAGTTAAAGTTTTCTAAGGAAGATGACAAGGATTCTCCACTATCGTTTTTTTATGAGGAGAAATTAAATTGTCTTTGACGATTATTAAATTTTGATGATAAACCCATCTAATCGTGATTTTGTTCAGAAAGATCAGGACCCTTTGTCTACGTTCCCACGTACGTTGCCGATCAGTGGTGACAAGCCTAGAGACGCGTCTGGCAGGAAAAATACCCTGATGTGCCCAACCAAGGGAAACCCAATGGAACGCCTTACCCTCGGTGGAAAACAATAGGAGACCGTTTATGCAGAGCGGACAAATAGGCGACCTGAGTCTAGCCCAAGAAATTCATGATCAGGCCCGAGCTCTTCTGGCACGCCTCGAAGACCACCAACGCCGGGTCGACTTCCATATGATCTGGGCCAGACAATACCTGGCAAATGTGGAAGATGATATCGCGGCCGGAAGGATCGCCGATACCTACAATTATATGCCGCCAGCCCGCTCCAAGCGTACCAGAAATACAAAACGACCAGTTTTTGTATACCGTGAGCACTCTCCCGCTCAGCCAGTCTCTGATGATTATATTCAAGGACACTACCCAGGTCCTCAGCCCAGTGAATGATTCCGGCTATGGAGTTGCAATGACCGTATATGAGTGAATTCAAAGTTAAATAAATAATTAGTTACCGTTCTTGAGTTTTCCTTGTTTGCTTAGTTAATATTGTAGAATTGTGTAATAAATTAATAACTCAAGATTTGTAGACAAAAAATTGATAATAATATTTGCAGAAATGGAATCCCAAAACATTCTACAAGAAGAATTGGAACACTCGAGGGCAGTCAATAAAGGCTTCTATGAACAGATTATCCAGCTGTCCAGAGAAGTGCAGCAGACAAAAGCCACATGGGTGGAGCCAAAGAAAGTCAAACGGGTTTATCAAAGGCTCACGACAGCACAGAAGGGCTGGATGGAAGAAAAACAACAGAACCAAAGTCTAAGAACACAAATAAGGGGACTGTCTGCCTGTCAAGAAGGGGCAGCTGTAACCTATCCTCTCGTCTTTGCTCCTGCCCAACTCGCCTATCGAGAGTCAACGTCAGATTTAAGGACTACCCCAAAAACTAACAGCTATCGACCAGGACGCAAGGAGCGAGCGAAACGCCGAGCCGCTCGGATATCGAACCGTACGTAACGGGAAAATCAAATTGTATTCTTTTCTGTTAAAATTTGCATGTCAACTTGTGTCAGATGGGCGTTGTTGTTTTATAAAATATATGTTTACCGTTAGGAAATTATCAGTTAAAGTGCGTGATGAATGCGAATGATGAGATTAATGGTATAAGAGACCAAAAAACCGAAAGCGAGCACAGGTCTTCTATCGACAGCTCGTTGAACCCAGAGATCGTTCGGGCAATTATAGCATTAGTAATAGCGCTCACTTTTTGCGGACGATCTACCCACTCGAACACAGTTCCAACGTTGCCTAGCAACGGGTGCCGAGTGGCAGCAAATGAATATTTATATGACGTTACCTGGGTAACCACAACATAATTAAAACAATCTACAGTACCCAGTAACCCATCATATAAATTTGGGGGCTCAGCCGGGATCAACATGATTGTTTTGCAAGGAACCCAAGGAAATAAATTGACATGAAATCATCTTACCAATAGTTGGCATATGAATAAATGCCCGTGCATTACCTGAGAATTGATACATTCAACCAAAACACTTACCAATACCTAACAATACAATACCCGGTTAAAGTACCAATAACACTCACGCGACGCACAAGTAAACGACACATAATTAAATGGGGTAAGTAAGGGGATTAACGATAAACAACGAGGGAAAGCCATAAAACCTAGGGAGTAAATAAATGATAATAGAATAAATTCCAACGAGTAATTATAACTATTAAATTAGTATTTTAAATAGGATAAACTCCAACGAGTAATTATAAATAGTAAACTAATACTTTAAACGATAATCGGATAAATGTCAACGAGTAACCATTTAATTAATATATTAATAGGATAAATTTAATGAGCAACTATAAATATTTAATTAGTATTTTATAGATGGAAACAGCCAAAATAATAGCAAAACTGAAAGGGATCTTGGACTTCGAAAACGATAATCTAGAGGAATTAATTAATAAACAAAAATTAATTAAACGAGTCAAAGACGATATAGCAACGATTTCAAACCTGCACTCTGATGAACTCTGCATATTAATAAAATTGATCGATGTTGATCAGGTTGTGACAACTGAACGAATATATGAGATCCTATCAATGAGATTAGAAATAGCCGAATTCGGCAAAGATTGGAACACGTTGATGAAAAAAGTCGAAAACATTGAGGAAGAGATAACAGCAACGATGAAAGAGCAGACCAAAGCTTATCAAGAATGTTATGTGTGCAAAACAGAGGAAGCACGAGTAATGGTGATACCTTGTGGACACCTGAGTTATTGTCACGGATGCGCACAAGAGTCGCACTGCATGTTATGCCAACGGAAAATAAAGGAAGACTAACTATCTACTTTCCATGAACGGAAATTGTTATATTAATACGAAATAAATACGTATTGTTTGTTAGTTGAATTAAAGTTGTTATCATGATATGAAATAAAAGTGTATTGTTATTTCAAATTAAAATTTTTTATTGTTAAAATATCAAAAGCAAATATGCAGTGTTCAAGAGTAGCTAAGCGTTAATAAAATAACCAAATAACGATAAATAAAAACAAACTAAATATATATGAAAGCCGAATCAAGGAAAACTTAAAGCACATTCACAGAGACACAAAGTACTGGACGGAAAAATTTCGACAACCGAGTTTCCTAGTGTATGATTTTTGTTGTTTTATTTATATTATATTAAGATAAGACGAGGAAAAACGATAACCTGAGCTATCAAATGATAGTACGCTCACCCAAGGGAATCCTTGATCAACCCTACTGAGAGAGGAAATGGTAGGCCAAGTCGCGTATGTCAGCAAGCAACCGGCGAGAGATTGATCACCTCTTTTGGGAGGTTTGCTGATGCGATTACCACAAATTTTGAGGGGGGAAGTGAAGAGATGGACCGAGAGGTGAGAGAAAGTGCACACGATTTAGAGAATTAAAGTTTTTGTAAAGGTACCTAGAGATAATTTTTTTCCCTAGCTGGTGGTGAGGCACCAGAGGACAGCTACGGACTGTCGTGTTCAGGTTGTTATCAGCCAAGGACTGGTAGCGCTGAGCCGTTCGATACAAAAACCCGGATACCACACCGAGTATCGAATGAATATTTTTTTTTTGCTGGGCGGGACTCGATACACAACCCGGATCCACACTGAGTATCGAGGACACCAAACGGTAGGCGAGATGTGAACTAACCGGTAAATGGTTCATACTTGAAAGGACCTACTAAGGATCAGATCAGGGCTGCCAAATTGTGCCGGAAATCTGACGGGAGAGCGGGCAGATAATAGATAGATTATTAGGAATTTCCGCGCCCATTTATCGCTTCTTTTTCTTTTCACTATTCGGGAAATCAAGTAAACCGTTTTTGGAACTTGATTGAACGTCTATGCATTTCCATACTTTTATATTCTCCGAGGTACACAACCCGGATCCCACACCGAGTACTGAGGGAATGTTCTTTTTAGTTTTCCCAGCGAGGAGTTCGGTACAACAACCCGGATCCCACACCGAGTACCGAATATCCGAATGGTCATGAGGAAGGCGTAACCGTTAAAATGCGCTAGACAAAAGACGCCATGGATTGAGAGTCAGTTTGAGGCCTCAAACTCACCCAAAAGTCACTGATGAAACAACTCCGATATTAAAGATAAGATGATTATGATTAAAGATAAAAACAGATAATAAACATAGGATATGATTATGAGTAGATATGATTATAAGAGATGATTATGAAATAAGATATGATTATGATAGTAAAGATGAGATGATCCCGATGAGACATTACACATGAGATACGATTATGATTAAAGGAGATATGATTAGATATTAAAGATGATACGATTATGATTAGAGATATGAGTATGGTTAAATATTAAAGGCCACAGAGTGCCAGTTGGAAATAAAATGCCGAAGGCCGGAGAGCCAGCGGAAACAATAGAGTGTATAGAGCGCCAGCGATTGAGGATTAAGTAAATGATTTTTTAATGAGACATAGGAAAAATAATTAACGGATTGAATGAGATTATGAGTGTGATAATTTTATATTTTTATTTTATGATATAGATAATTGATACGACTATATAGATGATTAATAAAACCATATAGATAATTGATACGAGGTCAATAGATAATTATTACGAGATATAGATAATTCAAAATAGACTTAAAATGAGGGGGTTGAGTCGGATAAAAAGGACCACCACGGAAAATGCGAACAAGAGATAATAACGTATATAGTATAGTAAACGGAGGAGAAATTGGTATAGAGTATAAAATATTGGAGTGTCATTTATTTTTAGATCAAACGTCAAAACAATTTCAGAGCGATAGCAAAGCAATCCAAACCAATTTCAGAGCAAACAAAGCAGAAAAGATTTGAACAAGCAGAACAGAAAAAGATTGTAAATCAAACATCAAAGCAGCTACAGAGTTATAACAAAGTAATCCCAAGAGATTTCAAAGCAATCAAAACGAAAGAAGATAAACCAACAGATTTAAAGCGATAACGATAAAATCAGTCAAGAAAACGGACAACCGTAACCATTGCGAATATAGCAGATAATACAAGAAGCAAAATGAAAAGAGATTAGAGCCTACTAGAAGACGACGAAAGAAAAAGAGCCATCAAAAGCCGAAGTATCAATACAGGAGTGTCAACCACAGCGGTAACAGGTACAGATAGCGGATTAACCGATTTCGAATTTAACAGCAGCGAAGAAAACGAAATACCTAATACAGAAAATCAGTTGCCGATAATAGAATCAGAAAACGAAAAAGAGAGATTAAGGAATCCGAAAAACAATTCAAACATGTCAACCTCCGAAAGTGTAAATATAACACCGAATCCAAACCTAACACAAGTCAATAATAACGCAACCGAAGGAGAATTCAGAGAAAAATTTAGAGGAGAGCCTTTCGATGGTAATCTCAATAAATTGGATACATTTATAAAGAATTCGAAGTGTAAAAAATCATTTGTCATTGGTCAGATCAAAAAGTAAAAGAGCGACTACCCCTATACTTGAAAAGGGAGCGCACAAGATGTATTTATGGAGGAAGCAAGAGACCCAACGAAATTAACAACATGGGCAGAGATAAAGACTTCTTAGCAAAAATATTTGGAATAGAGAAAAAAGGAAATAGGAAGATATTAGACTTGCTACATCTAATGCAGTATATGCCTGTGAATTAAAGAAATTATGTAAAGAAGCCTTCGGAGATACAGATATGCCCGAAGATAAAATGGTAGATGTCTTCATAAGAGGAATTAAAAGGGAAGACATACGAGCCAACCTCGGATGCCTGGCACCGGAAACACTAGATAAAGCAGTAGCAATCGCAAATAGATGTGAAGCCCATCTGGGATTGGGATACCAAGTAGCAGTAATGGCCACAGAACCAACAACTCCAACAGCCAATACCAAAAACCAAAACAACAATGCAAATCCGGCCATGAATCAATTCATCCCAAGAGCTCAACAGATGTTCAAGCCACCGCCAGCAAGGAATCCTGAAGATAGAGGTAATAACCAAGTAAGTTATAATAATAATTTCAGGAACAACCCAAACGCAAATGAGATATGTTCCACATGCCAACGAATGGGACACCGAACAGAAGACTGTTTTCAGAATCACAACTGCCAGAAATGCGGCAGAATAGGACATACAGAGAGAATATGCGGACAATTTGAAAACAAGGCCTGCTACAGTTGTGGTCAAAAAGGGCATATTGCAAGAAGATGCAATGTGACAAGAGAACCGAATCAACAAATAACGAATAACCCTACGAAAAACCCACACATTAATGTAATACAAGAAATCGATATGTTGCTAGAAACACTACAACGAATGCCCATGGAATTAAAGGAGATGATGCAACATATGCCCGCCAATATACAACAACAACGAATTAATGTCATGAGAAGCAATGAAGAAATTCAGGAGCTACGAACAAGAGAATATCAAGAGCAACAACAAGCCGAATGGCGAAGATTGCAAACAGAGGAAGCTCAAGAGATCCAGCAAAGATGTGAAAATCGAAAACAAACCCCGAAAAGAATCAATATGATGAGAATGGAAATTCCAGAGGAAATCCACACTGCGGAGCAGTGTGTTGAGAACGAAGGGGGAGGAAATATGATAATTGACGAGAAAGCAACCGAATTAAATACGATGGAAAAAATAGAGGCTATCAAAGAATTCGCAGAAGGGCAAAAACAAAGACGTCGACAACTAAAAGAAACGACAACTGAGAAATTAGATGAACCAGAAACCCAAGAGATTAAACAGGCAGAAAGGATGGTAACGGAAGACCAAAACGAAGAAACATTGATATATATGATGGAAGTACTTGCGAAAGAAGCATTAGTGCAAAAACTAGATAACGTACTCGAAAAAATGGAGCAAGAAGAAGCTCTAGAATAGGAAAAAGATCAATTAAGAGAAAATGAAGAAACTCTAAAGCAAGAAAAGGATCAATTAAAAAAGAAGGCACTAATACTGAAACTGGATGAAGCATTAAAGAAAAATAACAAGAACAAGCACTAGATCAAAAAATAGAATTACTGGCAAAGAAAGCCCTATCACAAAAGATGGAGGAACCAAGATTAGAACTACAAAAAGATGAACAAGAAGCGTCAACGTCAAAAAAAAAGAAAAGATATCAGAACCAATAGTAACAAAAATCCGAATCCAGAGGATACTGCTACAAAAGATAGAAACAAGAATCAGAAGAGAAAAACCCACGTGGAGTGAGGAGCAAATTGAGAACAGAATAAAAGAAATATGGCTTCAAACAAACAGACCAACAAAGACAATGAAAGAGGAAGAACGACCGCATATCAATATGCTAAGACAGATATCAGACGACCAAACAAACGAAGACGAAAGCGAAATAAGCAGTCTGGGTGGAAAACTATTTCAATCATGTGAAGAGAATAAACCAAATAAAAACGAACCAAAATCAGAAATAGAAGAAATGGAAACGAACGTACCAAGAGAAGATGAAACAGAGACAGTAAAGAAATCAACGAGATAGTGGAAGAGGTAGATCGAAACCAGATGTTCATAAACCTCAAAGATACAACAACCTACAGCAGAATAATGAAACTAATTGCAAAAGGACACCAACAAGATAATGGTACGTTTACAGCATCATGGAAAGATATGATAAAAAAGTATCAAGAGAACCTGAAAGAATATGATAGAGCAGAGTATCAAGTGATTATTGACCTTCCAGGAATACCAAGACAGATAATAGCAACAAGAGGCGAAAATACAAATGAATTATACGAATGGGTAATAGGAAAACTAGGACCCAGTTATAAAAACAGACCTCTATATCACCAAGGAAGGAAAATAAAGCGAGACATACACCTCGCGGATGCCCTAATATGGCCAAATGGAATAAATGTAATAACATTAAACAAGAGTGAAACCGAAGAAACGGCAACGGAAATATGGCAGAAAACTCAAACGTTATACCTCAGAGAAATAAAACCAGGATTGGAAAAAGAAAGACAGAAGATAATGAGGCAAAACCAAGTAAAAATGACAGAGCAAGCCATAGACCAAGCCAGAAAATATATTAACCGATTATCTCTAACTAGACCAATCTCAATGAAAATGTTTGTAGAAGCCGTACGAGATACAGATATCATGAGATTCGATAACGAGAGAACAGATGAGCTGATAGCTAAATATGGAGAGCATCAAAGAAATATGAGGGGAAACGAACCGATAAGGATAAAGATAAAATTACCCAATGATGAAACAAAGGAAATATTAGTAGACCCCGATTGTCAAATGCATGAACTATTTCGACGGATAAATCAAGAAATTATCCAACCAATAATCGAAAACAGTGACGACGGTATGGTGGAAGATGTCGCAATAATGTACCACAAACGACAAATCAGCCCGCGAGAACGAACCCCAATATACAAATTAGGTATATGGGAAGATGGGAGACCATCAGTATCATAGCCATGGATGAACCAGAAAGGAAAAACACGACAAAAAGGGAACAACAAATCCAAGAATTCCAGGAGGAAATGAAAAGAAAGATGGACCAAATATTAACGATATACCCGGTATAGAGACAAGATGCAAAGCTGAATACAAAATTACAACCTATCGACGACTCGCGATGTCGATCAACACCATGGAAAAAGGTGTATGACAAAAATACAAAAGAGTGGAAATGAAAAAACAGAGAACCGAACCGAAATGGAGAAAATACGTCCAAGGAGAGGCACCAGAAGACGCGGCTAATGAAACAACCTTAGAACTATATGAAGATAGTCCATTCGAAGATCTACCAGAGGAAATGATAAACGAAATCGAATGGCAACCAGAGAAAGATGAGGAAATAAATGATAGAGCTCGATTAGCCCGTATACATGAAAAATACGTGGATGGGAAAGAAAAGGTAAAGTCGGCAGAAGAGGAGAAAATCATCAGCTATACAAGCCATCAGTTCTATACAGAAATTGGAGGATACCGTATGAAATTGAGAGTATACCCAAACGGAGATGGGGTAGCAAAAGGAAAATACCTATCAGTGTATTTCCTATTAGCAAAGGGCAGATACGATAAAAAATTGGAATGGCATTTAACCGAAAAACCGTAATTTCAATAGCTAAACCTGGACATTGGGAAGAACGACACAGCGAAAAATTAGGAGTGGAACCAAGATCTGTGATCTGTCAGAAACCAAAATCTACAGAAAATGTAGCAGGAGGAGTACCACAATTCCTGCTGAAAAAATACGTGACGGGAGAAAAATCCCAATTCGTGAAAGATGACACGATATATATTACGATCGAAGTAGAAACAGAACAAGAAATGAAACTACGAATTCAACAAGAACAAACAAGACCGCGAATCAATGTACTCGAAAAGCGAATCCCCGGAACAAGATATTTGCCCACAGATATGGACGATTCTGTGGAGGAAGAATTGAAAAGATTAACAGAAACGCAAAAATGCAGAGAGTTAGCCGCAATATTGAGAACTGGCACAAAGAACCAAAGACGAACAGTAACCGATCTGGCAAAGTGGATAGAAAAAAGAAAGAAAGAGAGAAGACGCCGAATTCAACAGGAGACGAATGGGACAACTGGATAAATGAGCGTGGGGCTACAACATCCAGAGATACGGCAGACGTGCAACCCAAACGAAAAGAAACAGGTACAGCGATGGAAAAGAAATCCAGAGGACGACCGAAAACAGACAAACCAGCACCAGAAAGAAAAACCAAGGAACAAATGCAGATGGATCAATTGACAACGAAATTAAACAAGCTCAGCCAAGTAACAAAGCAGTTACAAGGAAAATTGAAAGGTCAAAAACAAGGAGCAAAGTGGATCAACAGATTAATAGCCGATATGCTGGGATTAGCAAATCCAGAAATAAAAAGAAATTTGAAACTCAACAATATCGGAACAGAAGCGAAACAGCTTTGGGCAGCAATACAGCCAATAATGAATAAAATCATGGAAAATAAAGTACGAACTACAACCAAAGATCCGGAAGAATTACTATTGATAATAAATCACTTAACTAAACGATCAGATGACCCAAATAGATATTTGGTAGGGATGGCCTACCTGATGTACAATACGATAGCGGTATACAGAAAACGAAATCCAAGATACAACCCAAATGGATCCGAATTTACAATAACAGACATTATTAAAAAAGTTATCGAACCATTCATCTTAACTCAAGGCGGATGGCAAGCTTTTATAAATTTGGTAAGTGGAGATGACCAAACCGAGATGATGCAAACAAAGTTGAAAGAGCTATTGACGGAATTTGAAACAACAATCAATGCAAGCGATCCAAGAACAGCTCGAAATGGAATGAATGCGATCATCACAACAATACTCATATGGATGATGTGCATCAAAGGAGTAGAACCGTTTGTAGTATATGATTGCGACAACATAAAGATTGGTGATAAATATTCACTGAAAGAAACGGGGAGTGTAAAGCTGCCAACCCCGGAAGATTGCAGACAACAGCTACAGCAGTATCATATAATGTATATCAAGAAGTGGACTTTATAAAAACGGAAATCAAAGAATGCTCAGTGACAAGAAAAATCGTAGCATTTCACTGTGGACACCATTCACATTCAACAATTATAGAAGCCGGAACGGAAACAACTGTGGTCTCGATAACGTGAAGCGAATGTGAAGAAGGATTTACGACACGACGTATTCAAATAGCCGGACGAATTCAAGTAGCAGCAGAAGAAATAACGGCTGGAGACGGAACATGCGAAGGTGGAGAGTACACCCTACTAAATCAATTAGTCAAAGGCGTAGTAGTAATAGAGAGCTATCAAGTAAAATTGGAAAATTACCAAGGATATTTCGACCCAGACACTCAAGCAATGAAAAAGTACCCTCAATGTCTGGCAACAGACAGATCATGCAACACCGGGATGTCAACGATCGTATACCACGCCGATAATAGAACTTGTCGACTCACCTTATTGAAAAATGCAATATTCGATGAAGTACAAGGACAAGTGCACAGCGAAACAGAAACTAACACGCAAAAAAAGCGCAATAGACGAACTACGGAGAACCGGAAGGATTGGGAAACCAACCATCACTACCAATATCGGATCAGAGGTCACGCCAACAGTTGTAATATCAACCGATACTACAATCGGAATGAGATTTATAAAAGGACAAATGGTGAGTAAATGTGACGAAATGGTAATTAGGACAAATTACAAAGGGATATTTTTATCGCAAAAGGCAATACCAAGTGCAAAAGCACAAATTGACCCGAAGGATGTAAAATTGTACCTCTATATGAACAACAAAATAGATTTCCTATACCACAAAGGTCTAGCATCAACGGAGAAAATATATTATGACCAGGTAAAAAATGACTGTATCCTGATCAGAGAAATACTAAAAACTAAGTTAGCTATGGCAATCACCAATCCGGATAACGCAATTCCTTTACTACTACTCCAAGAAGGATATTTTGGAAGAATAGTCGGCGAGGTAATGTACACATACAAATGTGAAAAGACAATCGCAAAATTGCCGGAGAATTCAACAATCCCAAGAGACAAATGCATAAAGGAATTGGAAATAATGCACAAAGGAAAAATCAGATTCGCCCAACCAGTAACAAGGATGGTAAATCCAGAGAAATTTGTACCTTACATGTGCAGCTGCAGTAATGTATATGGACCATTGTTCGAAATAAGAGATGGAAGTTGGCTACAATTTCCAACTCGAGTAATAGTAGCTCCATCAAAAATATTTGGACTCACAGAATTGGCCAGTGAAGCAGAATTTAAACCAGTGGATATATCACAAAGCGGGATATACCAGACAAAGGATCTGGAACGAGCTAGAGAACACTTACTATTCCCAGCGCAAAGACAAGCAATATTATCTAATATTGTGACGATAACGGGAGGCAACAACTATGGAGAAAAACCCAAATAAGAATTGTTGTTATCACCAGACCATTTTCAACATGCTACAGCAAACATGATGAAAGCCATGTTGGGAAGATTCTTAATCTTCGGACAAATGATGGCAGGAATTTTAGGAATTATACTTATCATTCAAATCGTAAAAGTGATCCTAACACAAATGTTGGCATGTTTCGATATATATAAAAGAGAAAGGAAAATAAACTGGAAAAAGGCTATAGGATTCTTAACGTTCTTAGCAAAGACAATGGTGTTACATGGACACTCAAAAGACATTCACAAGATAAAGAAATTGGTAGGAATTCTAACTAAAATGAATGTTACCGATGAAGAAGTCGGACGAAAATTCAAAGCGATAATGAGACTAGAAGCCGAGAGAACCAGAATAAAACGACAAAAAACAAGTAACTGGAAGCGATGAATGGACCTCAAAAATGATAACAGCGACAACAGCGACAACGACGACAATCAAGGAGAAACACAGATGCTAACCCAAGAACAGGTCCAGCAATGGGAGAACCGGAAGACAAGACATAGTGAACATTACAACCATCCACCACCAGTATACGAATATCTGAAGAAAGCAGCAAAACCCGTAGAGAGAAATACGCCGGTAGAGAGACGTGCCAATACCAAGACCAACAACACTACGCAACATATATCCAGCACCATACGAACCGAATTGGGCAGAATTGATACCAAGAACCAGCCAAAGATCGAGAAGTGTAGATCAAGATCCAGAAACACGAACCATAGCCATGTTGCAAACATTAGCTGGACCAACGCTAACGATACCAATCGATATAAACGGAGTAGAGATAAAAGCAATGATTGATACCGGAGCAAACATCTCAGCAATAAAAATGGATAAAATACCAGGAAGATTATGGCCATGTATAGAGGAAGCAAACATGGACGTGATAACCTGCAGCAAGAAATCGGTAGCAGTCATCGGGAAAATTTGGTCAATAATCGAATATAAAAACGTCAAAATTAACACCTACTTAGCAGTCATCAGAAGACTAAGCGCATACTGCATAATTGGAACAGATCTCATGCCAGAATTACTAAAAGAAATAATAATAGATCTAAGATCAATAGAGTTAAGAGACAAAACTGGACGAATATGCATGTTGAAATCAGAAGTGAGATGCTCAGAAAAAATAGTAGTACCTGGAAGTACACAAATGATCTGTTACGTAAAAGTGAACGAGGAAACCAGAGGTGAAATGATCTTCGAACCGAACCATAAATTTGAGAAAAAGAGAGAACTGCCATTAGCCAGAGAAATAGTATCCGTAAATGACAATAAAGAAATTCCAATCAACATTACTAACTTAATGAGGAAGACAAAGTAATTTACGAAAACGAAAGATTGGAGAAACTAACACCGATGATGGACATTGAACTTCCATCAACGAAAACCGAAGGAACTGAGGAGGAGGAATTATGGACAATTGACAATCAGCTACTGAACGAAACGGAGAAGGAACAATTACAAAACCTACTAATGGAATTTAAAGATATATTAGCAGCATCCGATTTAGACCTCGGTACAAGCAATGTGACGCAACACACTATACTACTGACAGATGATACCCCAATAACACTACGGCCATATCGATTAGCAGAAGCTCAGAAATCAGTAGCAGAAATAGAAGTTCAAAGGATGTTAGACGCTGGAGTAATTGAATCAAGTTGCTCACCGTGGCAATTCTCAGTGGTCATGGTAAAGAAAAAAGACGGAACCCAACGATTCTGTATAGACTATCGACGACTCAATGCCGTGACTAAAAGAGATACATACCCACTACCAGATATAAACGAGATGCTACAAACACTACATGGGGCAGCTTATTTCACATCGCTAGATTTAAAAAGTGGTTATTGGCAAATAAAGGTCAAGGAGGAGGATCGAGAGAAAATTGCCTTTACAATCGGAAAAGATTTATACCAATTTAAGAAAATGCCTTTCGGATTAACTAACGCACCAGCTTCATTCCAGAATTGTATGAACTTTGTAACTCACGGCATTAAACAGTGTATGGTATATGTTGATGATTTATTAATTTATTCTAGCACCTTCGAGCAACATCTAAAAGATATCCGAAACGTATTTGTTCGACTACGACAATGGAAATTAAAACTAAACCATCAAAATGTGATTGGGCCAAGGAAAGAGTCACTTTTTTAGGACACATCGTGTCGGCAAAAGGCAAAGAACCAGACCCAAAAAACATCGAAAATGTTGGACGTAGGGGAGGTTTGAAAACAAGACCATTTAGTCACCCGAATCCTGTATTTTCACTCTCCACCACTAGGGGTAACCACTCCGTACGCCACATGATTTTAATCACTATTGTACACCCGTGACCGGAGCCACGTTGGAATTGTGTAAAGTAGCCGAATGCCATTCGAGCAGGTGAGCGCCATTACTAGCACTACTCCTCGAAGGACCTTCGTCTTTCCCGGATTATAGCTGCCGTTAGAAGGACTTACGCTCCTGTTCATAAACCCATTTTAAATTCCGCATTTCCGCTTAATTTCGTTGAGGAAACCATGAAAAACATTATCCCGTATCTACAAGCGCCTACGATTTCCCTCACCTCCAGTACTCCATTTTTCGAGCGATGAAATAAAGAAATTATTTAACCATAGTAACTATAAACAGAATCCAAAAAAAAACAATTTGAATGAAGCGAAATATCAAGAGACATAATAAGAATAGAACTATATTAATTATAACAAATGTGGAAATCGCACAGTACGATGAAATAATGTGAACACATAGGGTGAATAGAATGGATGCCTAATTTTCCTCGGCATCCATATCGGTTGGGAGGCATCTCCTCTTTGGTGGACGATATGGCGGGGGGTCTCCTCGAAAGTCCTCGTCTCTTTGCGAAGATGGCCCGGCGATTTCGCCTCGAGGGCCAATATTGGGAACTTCCCCCGTGAGGATGGCGATTTCCTCAAGGTCCAATTCTAAATTGTTCAGAGCCCGAATCACTTGAGGCGGTTCGTTCTCCTCGTCCACTAAATTAATGTGGATCGATTCTGGGGGGGAGAACATAATCCGCGGGGCATAACAGATGTCCGGGTCGAGTTCCGGGATCTCAAATTCTTGGTACGGGGGTGGTAGATCATCTATTTGATACACCCCCTCCGCTGGCCTGGCTTCTCGGAGCCGTGCTTCCTCTTGTCGGCGTCGATCCCGACGCCGCTTATTTCGATTCGGCCGGTGACGGGCCGTAGGGATCGCAGAGTTCGCCTGGACTTCCACTGGCACAGAAGGTAGAGAGTGCGTCGGATTTGTACTCGATGTAGGGATACTGGTTGTTGCATTGGAGAGATCCTCGCCGTTGGGGAGGTGATGGGCCGGAATGATATCGAGTTGCCCTGCTCGGACATTTCCGGGGACACGAACTCGGAGCTCGGTGTCCGAAAAGGCTTGTCGAAGCGCCACTGATTGTTCGCGAATCAGCAGACGCTGGGCGCGTGATTCGACGATTAATTCGTCACGCACCTGGGTGAGTCGGGAGATTTTCTGCCTGAGCTCCCTGACAATTTCTGGTAGAGCCCAGGTCCCTTTTACCCTTTCATGTTTCGTCTGAAGGTCTCGGTGTTGGATTTTTAGATCCTCGTACTTGTGGCGTATTGCCACGATTGAAGGGGGCAGGCGAGGAATTCTCGTTGAGCTGGTAGAGTCATCATTATTCTTCATACTAGTAGGAAAAGAGAGAAAATTGAACAGAAATAATAAATAAAAAGAAAATATTTTATAAACTGAATTTGAGTTGTGTTGAGAAGTGGAGTATTGGTGGCCATTTGGGTTTGTTTTTCCCCTTTACTAGGTTTACCCTGATTCTCGACTTGCATTTATGACCTGGACGGTAGATTTCGTCCTACTGTAGCGGGTTAAATTAAGTCGTATAATAGATTTTAGCGTATGATGGGACTATTAAGTTATTTGCATGATAACACTTGGACTGAATTCCAACCATTTAATTATTTAGGTAGCAAATTTTAAAATACGATGTGTTTATTAAATTATTCATAAGATAGAATTTAACATTTAACGTAGTCATTAAGTTACTTATATAACTGAGATTGTGAAAAATACCATATAATTATTAATTATTCATATAATAAAATTTAGTATTTAATACGACCATTAAATTATTTATATAATTGCGTAATAATATTTAGAATTTAAATGCGGTTGTTTAATTATTTATATAATGAACTTTTAATTATCGAGCGATAGCTAATTCATCCTTATAGTAAGATTTAGATTTAGTTATTGCCATTTAATTGTTCTCATAACAGAATCCGGATTAGACTATTAAATTCAGATTATTCTAGTAATGGGGTTTGGGTCAATGGTACTACGGCTAGATGGCTTGGGTATCGAAACTAAAAAGTGGTATGGCTATATTCAGCTCTCGTTAACCTCGCGGATCTTTAGCGATTTGTATACTTGTAGGTTCCCGATTCAATTGGATCTAGTTAGGGTTTAATTTGTGGAACAATGTAAACTAATTTTGGTGATGTTTAATCCAAGAGTTTTTCCATCTACACTACAATATTTTGATCGGATTTTTTCGGTAACTATGATCTCGTTATATGGTATTTGGTGGAGGGAATCCTCATTTAAATCATCACACGGGAACATCTGGTCAACTAATCGTGCCGCGGTATTCGATTGGATTTTTACCGTTATATTTACAAAATAAATAGGCAAAATTTTATGGTATGCAATATATGTATACTTACATTTTTCTTTTTGGTGAAGAAGAAAATTTAAAATCCAATTTTACAATCTGCTTGATTTTGTAATGCGCATTGATGCAAAAAATTCCAATCTATGCCGGTTATACTGATCAGAAATTTAGTGTATTCTCGCTCAACCGTGACGGTTATTGATTTTAAGTTATCGAATTTAGATTTTTGGATGGAATTTGATATTTGTGGATCTGCGGACTATCAGGTCATGGGATACTAATGTAGTTCGCGTATGGATTTTGGTTATTCTCGTAACCTTAACTATGCAGATTATCATTTCACCCATCGCGGGTTCTTTATGGATATTCATGGTGAACGTCTCGTTCTTACGACAACATTGGATACTCGAAAACCGCGTGTTATATGAAGGTATTCCCTTTCCAGTTTCGGTGAAAGGTGAAGATTAGTAGTGCTGCTCTCCTGTGGAACATTTCATCAATTAATTATCGGTTTGGTCATTCAGTTTTCGTTTATCGTTGTAATTTAAATAAATTATGTTGTTATTGTTTTATTTATATTTTTGACAGAAATAATTATCTAAATCTTTTGTGACATCTAACTTATACCTCATCCCTGCTGCCCATTTTAATTAATTCAATCCTTTGTTCGACATAATTGAAAATCTTTCGTTGATCACTGAGCGATCTGACCTAATTTTCCCCCTTAACTAAAGTCGTCCGCTCTTCCCGTGATTTTAAACGACTCGCTCCGGCCATATTTTCAGCAGCCGCCTCGAGTATACAACGGCGCCCTGCGTAGCGGTCCCGTGCACAAAGCCGGAACCGACTGCGAACTGCCGAGGGGTTCACGAGGCATGACCCACGAGCTTAACTAAGGGTTTTCACCCACTAGCCGGCACACGGTCGGTCCCATGAACCATCTATTGCCATACAATAACTATATGACTTTAACGGGTCGAACTATAAATAAATATATATAAATGTAGAGTTAGCAATGAAGTAAAACGTGAAACAATTAAAGGTTTAATTTAAACGAAACAACATCATAAATAAAATTTACACATAATGACAATAAAAAGTTCCTTACTTAATTTGTTGAATTCAAGACTTCAGTATAAAAATTGAATTTTCAATAAAGCATAAGGTTAGGTTTAATGAAATTCATCACTGTATTTATAGTATTTTTGTGCCTGTGTGCGACCAATAGGCGATTTTTCGCAATTTTTAGGGCTTTTTAATTATTTTGTTATTTTAAAATTATTTTTATTATTTTTGTATATTTTTCTTTATTTTTTTGATAAATAATTTATATTATATTTGAATTTTATTTTTATCATTATTTTCTTGTAATATTATTTTTAGCCATTTTTATTTATTTTCTGGCCGCCACTTCTGCCTATGTTTTTTCTAAACCTTTTTTTGCAAGGTTTTGGCAGTTTATTTTATTTCTTTATGTTTTCTTTTTGCGTCTGTAGGCATTTTCGAATTTTAATTAATTATTTGTTTTATTTAATTTTTGTTATGTTTTTATTTTGTTTTAATTATTATGTTATTTATTGATTTTTAGTATCTTTATGCGGTGCATGTTTATGTGCAGTGATTCCTTCCACTATTTCCGCTCTTTGACTTTAATTTTTACTTTTATTTTGTTTAAATTGTGGCTCTGAGCCCAACAAAAAGATAAAGAACTGTCCAGTACCAAAAACAGTCACACAAGTGCAAGAATTCCTAAGCCTATGCGGATACTATCAAGAACTATACAACCATCACGAAACCAATACAAGAATTAACAAAGAAAGATACCCCATTCACATGGGAAAAGGAGCAACAAATAGCCTTCGAAACACTCAGAGACAAACTAATATCAGCACCAATACTCGTACATTCAGACTTTAAGAAACCATTTTTATTGGCAACAGACGCAAGTGGATACGCATCTGGAGCAGTCCTAGGACAATGGGACGATGAGAAAAGGAAATGAGTTATTGGATACTACAGTCGAACATTCAAGATGCATGAAAAGAACTACTCCGTGACCGAAAGAGAGGCATTAGCAATAATCCAAGCCATCAAGCATTTCAAATACTTGTTATGGGGTCATGAGATATATATCACGACAGATCATCAACCATTTGTGTGGTTAGGCCAACACAAAGAAGCCTCTAGTAGATTAATGAGATGGGCAATGCAGCTGCAAGAATACTCACCATACATCAAATTCAAATCAGGAAAGGCCAACGCCAACGCAGACTGCATGTCAAGATTTGTATTCGAGGAACTGATGGACCACGACGTGAGACGGATCTGCATGATAATAGCAGAAGATATTGATTTCACGAAACTGAAAAATGAACAGAAAGAAGACGAAGAATTAAAGACAATAATCGAATTTATGAATACCAACGATATGAAAATCTTTGATAACAACAATAAACTAAAAGAGCATATGGAAAAACACAGACATCGATATACCATGGAGAAAGGATGGTTATTATTAATGGATGGCGAGAAACGACTCATGTGCTTGCCAGAGAGCAGACGAAAGGAAGTGCTAATGCAATATCACGATGGAAAGCTTGGAGGATACATGTCAGCAAAAAAGACAGAAGTAAGACTACGCCAAAAATACTATTGGCCAAATATCGGAGAAGATGTAAAAGGATGGATAAAGAATTGTTTGATATGTGCGACCAGAAAAAGCACAGGAAGTAAACTAAAGGCACCGTTAAAGCCAATACCAATTCCACCAGAACCTATGACGATGATTGCAATGGATGTAGTAGGACCATTGCCGGAAACCAACGACGGAAATATCTATATACTGGTAGTAACAGATTATTTAACAAAATTTCCGGAAGCATTCACAATACCGGACCAGAAAGCCAGAACAATAGCGAGAATTCTGGTAGAAGAAATATGTTGTAGATATGGGACACCCAAACAGATTCTAACCGACCAAGGAACCAACTTTATGAGCGAAATCATAGAAGAGGTAACAAATTACTTCAGAATTGCAAAATTGAGAACATAGGTAATGTAATAGAAATACCTAGGGTGTTTCAATTTCGAATAGGTACCAGCTACTATCAGTTGTATAGTTTCAAAACAACTAAAGTCTCACTTGCAAATAATGACGATAAAAGGATTTGGGTTGGAAAGAATGAAAGTCTGGCATATGTTCATTATATGATAGAGAATATCAATCAGTTTACAGAATAATATTCAAACTGTGCATGGTCTGCTCTTCAAATCGATCATCAAGCTATCAATCTAACGGATCATCAAACTGTTCATCAAATTTCTCATATTTATCAAACGTTTCATTGGCATATTTGTGATTAGCATTGTTGTATCTATTTAATAAATGAATATTGGTTACTGATGTTGATTATTGTTATATTTGTAATAAAAAATTTTATATATAAAGTATGTGTAAAATAAATTAAAAATAATAATAATAAAATTAATAATAAATTAAATTAAAAATATTAAAATAATTTGATTTAACACTAATAAAAAAGAGTTTTTTCCTCTTTTTACACGAATTGCTTTGTTTTAACACTATTTTCAATATTCTATGAATTTTTTTTTGATGTTCTGGTGGGTTACAGGGTTTCACATCTTGCTTGACTTTCTGGTTACCCTAGTAACGCCATACAAAATGATGCTGATCGCCACTTGGCACCCGTTGCTAAGCAACGTTGGTAATGTGTTCAAGTGGTGGATTGCCCGCAAAAATTGAGTACCATTGGCTAGTACTATAGTTGCTCGGACAACCCTCGGGTTCACGAGCTGTCGATAGAAGACTTATGCTCGCTTTATTCTGTCCCTCATAACTATTCAGGATTAGGTTCTTATTAGACTGTGGAACGAATTGGCGGTGTAATGAAAAGGTTTATGACAATGTTAGCATGCGATTATGCCCAAGTAACAACTCAACTAAGGCTAAAACTATTCTATTTGATCTAAACACATGTATATCATCTACTACTTGAAGCTTTGGAGTTGTGTTGCGCGACGTCGGGCACGTTCCTTACGTCCCGGTCGACGATTGTTGGTTGTAGTGGTGGTTGGTTCTGCTGGTTTGGTGGTTGTATGCGGCAACTGAGTTGGGGCGAAGATGAGCGGGTAAGTTACCGCTTCACCTTCCCGGCATACCGCTAGGGCGACTTCGAGTCCCCGAATCTGCGTGCGCAGACTCTGGTTGAGCTGCCGTTCTTCTCCCCAGCCTTTCTGGGCCGCTGTGAGTCGGTGGTAGATCGTTTTTGTCTTTGCGGGATCCGTCCAGGTCGCTTTCATATGTTGCATTTCTCGCGTTAATTGGATAATCTGGGCGAGTAATTCCGTGTTTACCTGTCTCGCGTGGTCCAATTCCGTCTGTAAGATTCGTAGGGAGGACATCGCTACAATTAAATAGATCATTTAATTCATTATTGCTCCAGTTAAATAATCATTTATTTCGTTTAAACCAAATCGCAAATAATTCTAGCTATACAAAGAAAAGGACACACAAATTTCTAATGTTCTGAATCAAATCACTACATAAACTATCATTATTAAGTCACTCTTCGGGACAGTATCTCTTCAGGCTTCGTTTGAGAGCCTCCACTGTGTAGGGTCTTCGGGTATCTCGGACTGGACGAGGTGGATAGGCGACTGCAATCCACCCGGCGAGGATGTCTTCCACCACGTTTGCAAGGTACATCCTCGCCTTAACCACCTGCAAATCTACTTGCTCCTGCACCCTTTCCCATTGGGTGAGGAGGTTCTGCGCGTTTGTGTAGGTCTCTGCCGCTGGGTATTGCTGTTCTGAGAGACCGCAGGGCTCCTTCTCTAAGCCTAATATCTTCCAGGCAGTCGGATACGGCCATTGTTGAGGTATCGGATCGGATGTTCTCGTGGTCGATTGAACTGTTAATTGTCCCTGTGTGCCTGTACTTCGTCTGATGCTTCGCTCGGATGACATGTCTAAAACGTTTGTACTATTAACTCTGCTAAATTTATCATGTTAAGTGGTAAACCAATAGATAGTACCTATATCACTATTGAAGGGTCATCCAATTTATTCTCATCGAATTTTAGTAAATCTTACTTGATCAGGATTTTGTCGGAACGGTGGCTTGGGCTAGTGACATTTATAATACACGGGTGGTGAGTTTATTGATCAACTGGTTTTATTTAATTAGGTAGGATAATGTTAAGGAGTTGTCGAGTTGATATTCTGGGTGGCGACCACATTAATGAAGATACAATTATACGCAAGTTGTGATTTTAAGGATTATGCAACTGTATTTATTATTGTCTATTTTATGTTATAATATTAATGGTCCTTCGTTCAGATAACTTTTATCGTCATATGTTATAATAAAAGTTTATCAATTCTTTAAATTTAATGTCGAAGTTAATTTCATTGAACCATTCTATAGTTTGGTGATCGTTTAGGGCGATGACGGATGTCGCATCGCTGAAATATTGACGTGTGTTTGGCGTTCGCACGTAATTTCCGGCGGATATCGCGGTTTGACTGGTTGAAAGGAAGTGAGATTATGTAGTTACATCCGGTGATTTATAACATTTCATTTTAGGATTATCGATTGGCGAATTCATCGAAAACTTATTCGGGTAAGTTATTATGTAAATTAATTTGAACATCTTATCGCTATTTTTTAAGGAAAACGGTATATTACGTTTGAGATCCGCAAGTGGATGAACTTTATGCTACGTCAATATTTTTACTCGATGGATTTTTATGTATTCGACATTTTCCTGTGAGTTAACAATTTGCATATTATTAAAATAAAAGTTTTTCATTTTTTAAAACATTGATTTTATAATGATATTAATTTAATTTAAACAATAATTCATATATTTTGTTTTTCGTCTCTGAACTGGTTTCATTTTTAGAAAACCTTATCACCATATCATTTCAGTTTGGGTTTAGGGACGGTTGTAATAACTTAGTTCGGTTTCATTAATCGGTTTTCGCATATCTTTTACTTCAACTAATTTATTCGACCATTACTTCAACTCTATAAAACTATATTAACCTCATTGCTTCAACTAATTTATTCAACCTTTATTACGATTCCGTGAAACTACTTTAATACTAACATCATTGCTTCAACTAATTTATTCAACCTTTATTTTAATTCCATGAAATTGCTTTAATATTGACATCATTATTTCCACTAATTTATTCCCTCTTTATTCTATGAAATTATTTTAACATTGACATCATACTAGTAACTTCATGAATCTAGTTCTACTTTATTCTTGTTCAAGGTTTATTTGATCTTTACTAAGGGAACTAATTTACTTTTATTCGAATCGTTTAATTTTTATCACTGAATGACTTGGTTGATTGGCATCGACTTTTAGTTCAATTAAGATATTTTATTAATCAAGGAACTATTTAACCAATAAACTAATATATGAAAATTTTATTTTTTAATCTATAACTACTTTAACTTTAATCGTTTAAATTTATCTATCCATAAAGTATGTATGTTTTCGCGAAGTCCCTTTAACTTTACTCAAAATGGAACAAATTCAGCTTAATCCAGAAGTTATTTGTCTTTAATTATTAATCAACGATTTAATCCAATTGAGTTAATGAATTATTTATTGAATAATTTTTACAGCTAATTTAGTATACCAATGATTAGTTATTACACATGATCGATTTTAGTTAGTTATATCAACGATTCAATTTATTTTATTCCCGTACCCTTTCCCTTTAATAGACCTTAAGCGCAATTTGTATTTATATTATATTTACTGAGTGCCCACTGGACTACTCGGTGTGATGATTTTAAGCCGTATGTAAAAAATTTTAGGTTGATTTTACAGAATTGAGGAACGAGGAAGCAGCCAGAGACTTCTTCCTTGTTCCTCTCTTCAGCTATAGGGATGAATATTGACGTTCCGACCGCTGCGTTGCGCACGCTGAGTCTTCACGGGTGCATATCATTGGCGATCTTCCACGCACTTACATGCATCTGCACTATGTATATTTTACTATCTTGCGTTATGTGTTGGCTGTGGGCCGGAAAAATTTCGACATTTTACTTTATAAAAACAAACATATAAAATAATTTATGTAAATAATATTTATTAATTATAAAACAAAAATAACAGGTTACCATTCCAATTCATAAAATAGCATAAAGTCATGTATCATACAATAAAACCAAAATACCTCTCTCCCCACGCCGACGTCCGAGCAGAGCTCTATAGAGATGCAGAGAACGTGACGTGGAAAGAGGGTTCCACCATAAATATTTCTCACCTAAATGTGTTGAAAATAACTTCTGAATAAAACTAAACGCTTTCAAAAATAGTCTCGAAAATAGTTTAAGATTTTTAAGGACTAGTCAAAATGGTTAGTTTCGAAATACGGTTAAGTTTTCAAAAATGGTTAACTTTAATGTGAAAATGGATCAGTATATATACCTAATTTTTTGGTGTGTGAAATTTGATGTAGTAAAACAAAATTCGACCTTGTTATTTTCTAGTAAATTCTATTATTTATTTTTATTATTTTTTGATTTATTTTTATAATTTTTTATTTAGAATTTTTATTGAATTATTTTCAATCCAAATTTTTCAATTTAACTTTCACTTTAATGAACTTTAATTGATTTTTTCAATTTCGTCGAATTTGTTGTGTTTTCTTGTTGTATTTGTGTAGGTATCGTGCGAATCTTGGTGCATTTTGTTAATATTTTAATTTATTTTTATGTTTGTTAATTTATATTTAATTCTTTTATTTCTCAGATTTTATATGGTTTAATTGGTGTTTTCAGGTTTATTTAAATTGTATGTTGTATTTGCGTGTGTGTTTCTGATCCATTTAACATTTTTCAAGGCCGTTTACGTTCTGGCCCAACAGTTCTATTAATTTTTTTATTTTCATTTTTCACAAATTATGTATACATACATTTTAACTTCGCATTATATTCCTCACAATTCAGTTATATTATGTCGATTATTTGCATATGTTTTCTTTTTGGGTTGGATTCCCCGAAATATACATAAAGTAAAAACGTAATGTACTTTGTATGTAATTAAGTTTGGTTTTGAGAATTGAAAAGAAAAGGCGTTTAGTTGTTGTGAATGTTTAACAAATTATAAGTAAAATAAGGTGCTAGTAAAAATTTATTAATTCTGCTCGTATAGATTTATTAACACAATAACAGGTAAGTTTTAAATAACTTTCAAATCTTTGTATTATTAATTATAATTATATAATAAATTTATTTTGGTAGCCTTAACATAATGTCACATAATTCACATGAAATATAAAAAAATAGGAAAGTGATCAGTTTAGATACTAAAATTATCATACTTTTGTTTGTTTATTGTACTTTTGTTGCTGTTTTAGGTATGGAACCAATCTACTATTTTTCCATTCAGCCAATATCTTTTTTACACGATTTTTTTTAGGAACGTTTCTATCGTATAAAAACAGAACTAGGTATATATATATATCAAGTTGCCTAAGTTCGTAATTTATATTTATGATTGAAAAATATATGCTTCGTGTTTCGAAAAATATTTTTCATTATTCAGATTTTAGTACCTCGTGCTTTCACCAGTATAAATAATCTTTTAAAAAATTTTCTCGATGAAATTCTACAAGCATTCATTACAATAAAATGGTTTGTATACTCTTGTGCTCGGCAGGAAGTTGCGCCATGTTATGGTATTCGAAAGGTTAAGATCATTCTGATACTCTTTACACCAGACCGTCCCATGACTGTTGGCTGGACATTTAAAACGTTTAAATATTACATATAAAGAAAAATAAACACGGGTAGAAAGCAGGCAGAAGAAAATTAAGACGAAAATGGAGTAAAACCCAAAATTGTGAAAATTTCAAAAGCTATCTAAGATTACAAATAATCGAAAATTGTTTAAATCGGTTGGTACAGTACCAATGTAATTTATTTATGGGTATCATGGGAATAATTTTTATTATTCGGCTTCGGGTAGATACAAAATTAAAGTCACGATTAAGATATTTTTATTTTAAACTTAACCAAACTCAGCACTTTTAAAAATATATTCCATTTGAAAAATATAAATTTTATTTTTAAACTAAGATTTTATAAAAGATACTATAAAATTTATAAATTTCAATTTTAATCAAATCTTAATAAATTTTTTAGTAATATTTGTTGAAAATTTTAATTATTAAAAAATTTTTATAAGTTGAACTTTGGTCAGTATTTTGTTTAATTACAATGTATAAACTTGTAGATTTCGGAAACTATATTTTGCAATTTTTTGCAATTATTTTAAGTTATTTGATTAATTAATTAAATAAATATTATAAATGTAAATTCAGTTTTCTTCAGTTTATCTGTAAAATGCAAAGAAGTCAAAATACTTTTAGAGCCAATTTCTTCAACGTTATTTTAAAATTTATATTTCCGAAATTAATATCTTAATGTAGAAATTTAATGAATAATGATATTAAAGCATTTCCATATTCAAGTCCATCTGGTGCATCAATAATTAAAAATCATAAATTTCCAGATTGTTACAAGTTCGAAACTGATACAATGAGCTATGAATTTTGTCCATTTCAAAATGTAACACAAATTATAATTAACAATAATTTTGGAATATTTAACACGAAAAGAGTATTATTAGGAGTTTGGGGCTATTGGATTATAGAAAACGATAAATTTGTCACCGCAGTTTATGATGTGGGTGAAACTTGTAACAATATTAAAAATCGTTCAACCCGTGTGAGATTCATTTGCGGCACTGAATACAAACTAATAAATGTCTCCGAACCGGAATTTTGTGAATATTCAGCTGTCTTTTCTTTGCCGCTAGTTTGCGATAACGATACAATGATTGTGTATCATTCATTAAACAGTTCTCTGAAATACCGTTTCAATCAGTTAACAGCTTTATTCAATGAGAAATATTTAACTGAAAAGGTGATTTTTTGATATCAAATAATTAATAAAATTATAAGTAGTTTATTATAAAAATAAAAATTTTAATATATTTAATTTTTATTATATTAATGAATTAATAAACAATCTAATATTAGATTTTTGTTTGTGATAATTTATTAGAGGAAATTTTATTCAGGTTTAAAAATTTTTGAAAACCTTATTACACTTTTGTTAAGTGAATTGAGTAGATCAAGGCCCTCCTCATACTATCTTGCCTGGGCTCTTATTTTGGAATTGTTTCTATTCTTATTCAATATTTATTTAAAATTAACTCATTAATAGTTCTAAATTTTCACAACATTTTAGAAAAAAATGACGTCTCAATGTTGTCTTAAAGCAAAATTTACTAAATATGCCATGTGAAAGAGGAACATTTTAGAGATTGTAGTTAATTAAAAAGTCCCTGGAAAATTTAATTAATACTACTTTTTATGTCCACCTTGATTTTAATTGGAAATCTTTAATGACTAAGGCTTTTTGGTTACCATGGGGACCGAATATTAAAACAAAGGAAATTAGTTATAATTATAAGTCATTTTTAATAACGTTTATTTGGTTTCAAATTTTGTCATCTAATCGAAAAACATTCTAATTATTTATTTGAAATAATTTTTTAATATTTAGGATAATATAACAGTTTTCTATTTTTTAATATTATAAATAATGGGTTATCGAGTTTGACTTTTTTAAACGATAATTGAATATTTTAGGGATTCCTGATTGGAAAGTCGTATTTATACAAAGATGCAGGATATAAAACGCTAACCAATGCTACTTCGTTGATTAAAGATTTATTTCAAAATCAAGTTATTTAGATTTCATTTCAAATAATTTTTTGTTGTTGATAATTTAGTTAATCAAAAATTTGCTAAGTCATCGAGATAAAAATAAGGCTTTTTAAAGCTGTTCCATGAAAAATTTTAATTTACAGAATTTTGTATTTAAAGAATTTGTAATTTTTTTCCAATAATTTATTTTCGATATTATTAATTTAGATAGATTTTTGTTGTTAGATCTTTCTGATTTTTATTGGTTATTTTTGATTTACAATGCTTATAACATTTAATGAAAATATGTATGTGAGAAGTGTCACTGTTAAGTGAAACTATCTCGATAACTTATAACTTAATAAAAATCAAAATATCGATTTCTTAATATTTTTTAACACGTTGAAGACCGCATTGAAAAATCTTATTTCTTACATATGGGCCGGCATTTTTTTTATTGATAATTACATATATTATTTTTTAGTGTACAATACAGCTATATACAGTATCTCTTCGAGGGAGCGGCGAATCAACTACGGTACATAAATTGTATTTAAATCATGCCCACCGGTGAGCACTCTGGCCGGTAATGTTGTTGCGGAGTGTCCAACCGGTGGGCATGTGGTCTTTAACTTGTTAAAAAATAAATTTTTGTAACAATGTGAAGGAATTAAAATTTACCTTAGTGACCCAGTGCATAATAATGTTTTTTTTATGTTAAAAAAGAACATACTACCAAAACAATTTCGATCTTTACGAATTCACGAAAAACATAATTAATCGATAATGTTAAAAAATTGTCTAATTGGACTTTAAAATTGATTTTTCAAAATTAATTACTAATTTCCAAATATTTTGAAGGTTCTAGATATCATCAGAGAACTCCGAAATAGGATTTACGTAATTAAAAATAATCATTAAGAAAATATTTTATAACTCTAAAACATTATATAAAACTAAATGTCGCATTTTTTACCAATGTGCTCCGCCGGCTCTAGTCAGTAAATTAAAATTATAAATTTATTAAAATCCCAAAATTTGTTGCTGCCTTATTCAATAAAATAATACGACGAAAGTCTCAATAATAATGCTTACATTCAGAGCAGATGGCAGGAAAATAAACACTGAAAATTTCAAATGGCCGCCTTTGATTTCAAGAAACAATAAATTATGGAATTTTAGTTATCCATATACTAAGACAAAATTCTTATACTAAGTCTTAAATAGTGAACATAAATTTTAAAAATAATGATTCGTGGAATAATGATGCCTTTAACAATTTTTTTTGTTTTAACACTTGTGCGACGGTTACGCATTGTACTCGCTTTCTGTTGGTCTGGCCCTCAACATCAATAACTATGTTCGTGCATGCTCCAATTTAATATAATAATTTTCTCTCGTATTTTCTATAAAAGTCTTACACAATCCAAAAGGTTTTTCTTGGTCGGTTTCGAAATCAATGATTTTTAATTAACATTTATAAATATAATGTCAATTTTTACCAAAATCATCTAGTGATGCTTTCTAGTAATTTTATGTCCAAACGCCACTCGCTGAACTAAATATTATTTTCTTGATTTTGCTATTCATTATAAATTCTAGTAGTAATTATCTTCAATCGTCTTCAAGGGTCCCTCAACCAAAAAAGTGGTTATATAAAAATGACACCAAAAACAGACTTACATTCCTGTTAGGAAAATGTATGAGGTTACGAAACTGTTCTCAATGAAATCCCAGTCGATCCTTCTCAATATTTTTAAACAAGAAAATCCATTCTATTTTTAAAATGAAATTTCTTCTATCCCAAATCGCCGTTAGAAAATTTTTCTCTTGAATTCTTCAGAAATTAATGGAATTTTTCCAGTTTTTTAGATTTTGTTGACTTTGAATTAATAATTAATTTATTACTGTAAAGGGCTTCCAATTATCATATGGTTGTTGTTTAAATAAAAATATTTTTACTAAATATCTTTTTCCCTTTGTGTTGTTTTTATTTTAATTAATTTTTTTACCAATAACCTTACCTTTTTCGTCCTGTAAATTTTTTGTTCAGACGATTACTCGTTGCTAACAATCGCGTTTTGTATTAAGATTTCATTTGGATTTCATTTAGTTATTAGGATAAATTTTAAGTTGATTTTTATTAATTTAAAGGGTTGAATTGGATTCACACTTAACGACAAAATTTAAAATAAATGACCTAATTAGGATAAAAATAAAAATTTAGACAATGCAAGGACTGTTTACTCGAATATTTACTAATTAAGCTTTGTGCTTAGGCTTGACTGTGTTATACTTGTCTTTATTGACTTTTCTTTTATCTTTATTTTCCTTCACATCTCTTTAGCACTTCCATTTGATTTTATTTGTATGAATGCAGTGGTTATAATTAGCGATGATCTTCGGATTTCTTGCTAATTTTTTTCTTGTGTTGGGCCAGTACAAGCTTTTGTTTAAATGGATTGGAAACAGCACGCAAACATAACACGCACGTTTTAAATCAGACCCCTAAACATCTAATAAACACCTAAAAATGCGAGAAAACACATAATTTAACATATAAAATAGAAAACATAAAATTAAATTAAAATATTAACAAACGCACCAAGATATGCACGAATCGACATAGAAATAACACGATAACAAAAGATTTGACCCAAAAAGTGACAATTTACGAAAAATTAAAAGAGTTCATGAATAAAGCGAACAAAAATAAAATAATTTTAATCAGAAATGATTGAAATTAAAAACAAATGAGTAAATTGTAAAAGAAATCGAAAAATAATAATAAATTAGATACATAATGGCAAGGTCAAATTTTGTTTTAACGCATAAAAAATAACACGCAAGGTTAGGGTCACAGAACAGGTATAAATACCAACCCATTTTCACAAAGTTTACAAAAAAAATCACTTTTTCACTCAGTGAATAGATTACTTTTTGCCAGAGCAATTTTATTCACGGAAGCAACTCTCGATAATTGTTTTCATACTGCGAAACCAAGTAACTTAATGTAAGCTCTACTTGCTCGTATGTATGAGGACCTCTTGTCGTATGTTGATATGTATGAACCAAACTATGAACGAATTATGATGAAATTGTTTCAACAAATATATGTATTACAAAAAACGAATCTTCAGTTTTATGTCGAAATTTTTCTGGCCCACAGCCACATTACAGAAGAAAATAAAATCATAACACAACTAGTCACACTGTGTAAGTGCGGTTTCTCCGTCTATAGTGTGTGCCCGTGAGAGCTCTGTCGTGCGTAACGACGGATCTCGAACGTAAATATTCTATCCATTATAGGGGCGGTGGGAAGATTGAGAACTAGTCTTTTAGCTGGCTCTCCTTCACCCATCTCCCGTAAAATCGACCTAAAATATCTAATTACAAATCAGCTAAAATGATAACACCGAGTAGTCCAGTGGGCACTCGTAAAATCTAATATGAACACAAGAATCTTAGGACTAAAATTAAGGCTCGGGTAGTGGGGACTTGAAACCGATGCGATTCAGATAAATTTAATAACTAAATGGTAATTAATTTGATTTAAAGTAATTGAATCTATGACTTAAAAACTCGACGTAAATAAATTAATAAAATGATGGAAGTATAACTAAATTTGTGACCAGAATATACTATAAAGAGAATGCTTTTATAACATAATCGAAGGATAGTAATTAATTAAATAAAATGATCCATAATTAAACTACTCACTTAATGAAAATCAAGTAAAGTTTCACAAGTGCTAATGATTTGAACTATCCTCGGATTTAATCTAAACTAACAAAAATTATGAGTAAGCAGCCAGAGAAAATGGAGTAAAGGAACGGAACTGTAAACGTTAGAGTATAAATAACTGATTCCGAGAAAAGTTACGACAGGATATAGATCCGCTAACGTTTCATAAAAGTAGTAGTAGTTAAAGCATTAGGCATTGTTGAATCGTAAACCAAATTAATGATTAGATTTGAATCCCTCTAACCAATTGAAAGATAGAGATGTAATTAATGGATCCAAGGATAATTCAATGAGTTAAATAATAAAATTATGCTATCAATGACAAATAAAAGGCGACAAAAATAATCATATTACACGCACCTGACATGAATAAATAAATTAATAGGAATAATCCACACAAGGATAGTAGATCAATAACAATGAAATATCACAATATAGTTCATAATTGAAAATAAAAGAGATCAGCTTTCATGAGAGAATCCGTGATAATTCGAATGCCATAAATTTCCCACGAATAGTATTAAACCTTTAGATCCGAATAAAATCTAACAGACACCCTGAAATTGATGAAAGTAATAAAATCAGAAGTTCCGACCAAATTAGCAAACCATATAGTTCAACATCACAACCCAACAAAACATCAGAGTAGAGATTTAGACTCTTCCCCAACCTCGGTATTCTCTTCATCGAATAGCTGTCGTCGAATATTCCACCCAGCAGTTTTCTCCGTGACAAGCACGTACAGTTGAACATTTTTTCAGAAATAGCAGTATTCCGGAGTAACTTGCAATAAAGTGCGTTCTTTAATTTACTGACGTCGAATAGGAGCAACAATTCAAATGGAAAACGTCCTAAACTTCCCTTCATCGAGTTAACAACGAGATTAGCCACGTACTAATCCATAGAATCAATAAAGAACAATCCGCTCGTAATTATACTAAATAAACTACAGACAGGTCATAGTCTGAGTTTACAGCAGAATAAACCAACTACAATCCGACGCGAATGACAGGTCAATGACATTAATCACACAAGATCGTAACGACAAATGCTATAAGGTGATAAGTGACAATGGACTTTCACCGCTAACCTGAACGAATAATAAATAATAGTCGACATCAATAACAAATTGCAAATAACTTATAAAAATTATAATAACATTCAACCGCGAGAAAGAATAAATTAAATGTCAGTTCGCTCACTCCACCACGCCCTCGCAAATAAACTTATGAATATAAAAGAAAATACTAGAAACTTACATCTCATACCGCATGAACTTCGATGAATCGCCAATCAACTAATACCGATCGTGGACTCGTTCGAACCCGAGACCCTTTACAAGGTCGAATCTCGAGGAACGATGCTCGAATGCCTGGTGGAGAGAGACAATCAGGTATGTTCGCACGCTACAATTTCATTTTCACTAAAATTCACCCATACCAATACTCTATTGAAGTAGAATAAATTACTAACATCCGTAATTTGCATGCACAGGCACGTCGAAAAACTGATTTGTAATTAAATCTTTTATGCATTTAGATCGCAGAGACCCATATGGCAGTTGGAACGATAACTCCCGAGTGACTCTCCAGATTCCGAGCGCTTCCGCCGCTCGATACCGCCAAGTGCTGTGGGATAACGGATACCTGTTATCCACTTATGGAGACTCAAGCTGGCCGCGAAGATCTGAATACCAAGCCGAGGAGATCGAACTACCGAGTATCGCGATCAAGCGCAAGCCGGGCAAAAATCCAGCACGAGAAGCCCGTCAGCGAGCCGAATTCACAGCCATGAAGATGGAGGAGTTAGAAAGAAAATACCACCGGAAAGCGGTGTTAGCCAGACAGCGCCTAGCTCAAGTGAACAGAGACATAGCAAGTGGAGCTATCCCGAGCACCGATGGATTCCCGCCAGAATATGGAGTTTCCTTCGAGTTAGACGACCCGAAGTTGATGCAGATGACGGCACCGACTAAATTGGTGTTACCGGAAAAACTCATTCAGTCAACACTCCGAAATCGACTCGGATCCCGTCAAACGGGCGATCACACGTATGCGAGCAGGCATCCCCAGTGGAACTCCAATAACAAAGATCGAAGAAACGAACGTTTCAATGATCATAAATGAATCGAACTGATATGTTGATTAGTTTTTTCTGATATCGGAACTCACCTTTGGACGTCCTGTAACCAGTGGTTACAGTACCAACGTTGTCTAGCAACGGGTAACCATTGGCGGGAGCAAAACTATTTTGTATGTTTGGGGTGAAGGTCATCCACACCACTAACCCCACACTTGTGAAATAAGGTTTATTTCGATTACCTAATTTTTGTACAATAACGCTTTTTCTTCTCAGATCTTTCTTCGATAAATTCTTCTTACTATGTAATATATTTAAGTCTTCCCCATAGCCACTCTCAATCTACTGATGGTCTAGCATCAGAGTTTACCGGGAAACTGATCTAGGCCGCTTAATAACAAGGTTGCCACTTATCCGAGTCATTGAATTCAGTTTAGATAGTGACAATTAATTTAAATTCTTCAATGCATGTAAATAAATTTACTTAAAAATTCTGTTTGGATTTAAGATATAGAATTATTTTTCGAAAACGATCATAAAGAGCTTCCTGAATTCATAAATATAAAGAAAAAAAATGAAATACAAATAATTTAATAAATAACATTTTGACGTATTTTATTCACATGGTTTCATAATTGAAAATATAATTTTGTAACTCTATTCACATATCCTATTCCTAAATCTGAATTTATATATTTGTTGTGTTGAGGTCTCAACTTTGCACTGGTGTTTCTTATATAGATGAAAAGACAAACTCATTGTATAAATAATTTATTGAACAACAATAAAAAATTACCAATTCAATATAGACAAATTTCTTTAAAATTCAATATTATAGCTTTCTTTTTCTTTAGATGATAATTAATACTTGCTGTGTGGATGTTAGTATGTATGTAAGTGTATGCTATGTAGTGAAGGCGAATATTAGTATTCAACGTTTTTGAAAGTTCTATTTTAAGGTCTTATAAAGATTGACTCTGTAAGAAAACTTCTTTTGGTTATGATTTTAAGGGCGCTTTTAAATGAAAATTTTATTACTATTTATACTGGGTTGATGTTTGTTTAAAAAAAAGATTTTTATTTATTTACAATTTGTTTTATATTTTTTGAGATATTCCCTTTATTTTTATTTACTTAGAAATTAATTCATTTTTTTTTCGTTTAAATAATTTATTTATTTGTTCTGCATTCTCAAGAAATTAGTTCATTTTTTAAATAATTTATTTTCTATTTATTTAGGGTTTATTGACTTATTGAAAAATTCGTGCTTAGTGTTTTGTTGAAATAAGTTTTGATTAATATTTTTCATTTTATTATAACATTCTAAAAATAATTACCATTTCAATAAATTATACGCAAATTTAATTTAATACCACATGGTGGGTTTCTGGGTGTTGATATTTTGAAACTATATGGTTGTTACCCAGTCAACTTCATGCAAATATCTTTCGCTTACCACTCGGCACCCGTTGCTAATCAACGTTGAAACTGTGTTCGAGTGGGTAGATCGTCCGCAAAAAGTGAACGCTATTACTAATGCTATAATTGACCGAACGATCCATGGGTCCAACGAGCTGCCGATAGAAGGCCTGTGCTCGATTTCGATTTTTAGGTCCCATTATTCTCCTATCTCATTCAAATGTTAACATATACTCTCATATCATTTATCTTTACGTCCATTCACTTGGTCCTTCTTATAGTTGTCCGTAATGATGATTTTGCTATGGCCTGTGAACCCTTTGTTATGTAAGTATCCGCACCGTATCTCTCTTATCCTTATCCCTATTATACATACAATGTTCTCTATTATTGATACTAGCATTGTCATTGTTACTATTATATGTATTTCCTTTATTAATTGTTACTACTATTACATTTATTATTATTCTTATTACTATAATTACCATTATATTTATTATTATAATTATTATTATTATCCTAATTATTATTATTATTATAAGTACCATGATCATTATTATTATTATTATCCTCATTATTATCATTGTTATTATTATTATTATTATTATAAGTACCATGATCATTATTATTATTATTATCCTCATTATTATCATTGTTATTATTATTATTATTAAGTTTTTGTAGGGATCCGTCCTTATTCCTCAGCGTTATAAAAATATTTTATTGATATACAACATTAGCCGTAACCCATCCTTATTTTACAGTTTTCGACAAAGTATTTTTGTTAGTTCGAAAAAGTTTAGCAGTGTTCCGCCCTTATTTTACGGTTTTATCAGATTATCCTACAAACAATTGAGCCGTGCTCCACCTTTTCCTTACAATATTAGCTGAAGTATTTTAATTAATTAGAAAAATTTGAGTAGCGTTCCGCCTTTATTTTACGGTTTTATCCGATTATCCTACCAACAATTGAACAACATTCCACTTTCACTTTACTACTTTCGATAAGTACTTTAATTAGTTTGGAAAATTTGAGCAGCGATCCGCCCTTATTTTGTGGTTTCAAGAGAATATTATACTAACAATCGAACAACATTTCACTTATACTTTACTATTTTCTATAAGTATTTTTATTAATTCGGAAAATTTGAGCAGCGTTCCGCCCTTATTTTTCGTCTCAATTCAACATAGTTTATTTAATTCTTAAATATTATTTAAAACATTATTTTTCATGATTTTAGTCGTTCGGATTAATCTTTTTCCGATGGCTATTCATTTTAACTGTTGCAACGATTTCGCAATTTTTCCCGCTACCCTTTCCCTCTCTTTGTCCTTAAGATCTATGTATGTTCATGTTATATTTAATGAGTGCCTACTGGACTACTCGGTGTTAGTGGTTTTGAGCCGAATGTTGTTAAAATGTTTATGTCGATTTTATCGAAATTAAGTGCAAGAAAGTTGAGCCAAAAGACCCACTCTCAAGCTACTCTCTTTTGCTATTTAATTCAATGATTTGACGTTTGGGTTCCTGGGTTCTCACGCCGGAACCTTCACGGGCATGACTGTTGGCAGACTTACACCGCACTTACACAGTCGATAGTTATGTGTAATTTTAATAACTTGCAATATGTTTTGGCTGTGGGCCGAAAAATAAATAAATAAATTTTACCTTTGTAGTTGAAATAAAAGCTTCGATGCACCAAGGTTGTTGGTTGAAAATATTTATTCAGCATATTACATCGTCCACGTTAAATTCGTTCAATCAAATACGAAAATTGGCAATACATAAAAGCGTTGTGAGTATTTCATAAATACTATTCGTAAAATCATTGTGCACATTCCATAAATTCAAGTCGTAGTATCACGGTGCACATTCCATAAATTCAAGTCGTAAAATCATTGTGCACGTTCCATAAATTCCAGTCGTAAAATCATTGTGCACATTCGATAAATTCAAATCGTGAAATCAATTCAATAATCATACACTAGCCAAGAGTGGTCGTGTTCAGGCAAAACACTTACCAGTGTTAATTGCCTGAATGCACGGCTCTCAGCTAAGACTGAAAATTTGTCAAAACACATCAGTATATATACCTATAATTTGGCCTTAACCTTGCGTGTTAATTTTATTGTGATTAAACAAAATTCGACCTTGAAATTATTTGTGTTGTCTAAATTAAATTTGCATTAATTTCTTAATTTAAATTGGTAATTTATTTTTACCATTTTTAATTAAATTTATTCAGCCAAAAAATATTTTATTTTTATTCATTTAATTCATTAATTTTTACTTTTATATAAATGGTCATTTTACGGTCAAATTTTCTTGTTAATATGTTATTTTTTATGTAGATTTCGTGCGGTTCTTGATGCATTTTGTATTTATTTTATTTTACTTTTATGTTTTTTGATTTTATATTTATTTATATTCTCTCAGCTTCTAAAGTGTTTAGTTGGTGTTGTATATTGTATTTTAAGTTATCTTGGTGCTGTATTACTGATGCATTTAAACAATACTCAAGGCCATTTGTGTTCTGGCCCAACACACATAAATAATGATCACAAAGATTTAAACTAATTTTGTACATAAATTTAATATTAAATACCACACCAAATAAAAATAATAATTGTTCAAGTAAATTATAGAGAATAATTGTTCAGCTAGATTATATCGAATACCACATAAAAAGGAATAACAATTGTTCATACAAATTATAAAGATTTGTCATAGTAATCACAGGGATTGTTCGAATAAATCATGAGAGTAGCAATATTGGTTTGATGGTTTATTGGGATTCTTCATATTGGGGATTGGTTTGTTCTGTATTAGATTCGCTCCTCAGCGTGTACGTTGACCCTGTACTTCCCAGGCCCTGCTTTGAAATATTTGTTTAGAATAAATGTGGTGATGGGTTAACCCTCATCATTCAAAAGTTGTATCAACTAGGGCGCCCGATGTTATAGTCGGTCGGACCAGTCAGGAAGTGCGACGTGACTTTGGGGTGATCCACTCATAGAATGTCTATGTAGGAAAACAAAATCTTTTTTAAAACCTATCTTGAAATGTGAATTACCTGACCTATCTATTAGATGAGGAAGTACAGATTACGAACTCATTACGAGAAGAAATAACCACATTGCAAAGCAGGCCATCAATCTTACTTATGCCACTATATCCAACAGAAATGCCAACCTAAGTTCTTACTGAACCAGATGAGGGATTTGGCGAAACAGAGAAAACGTATGTATAATGAGGAAGAGGAAATGAGTATGAGGAAAATCCTAGAAACAATCGCCAGAAAAATTCAAAAGATCACTGAAGCAAACCCCGAGTACGAGCAAATGCAAGAAATCTTAAGAGTCATCCTTTCAATCAAAAGACAGTCACCGATTAAATTCCAACAAATCTACGAATCAAGCTTAACGACACCATAAAGTCGAATCATAATAATCAGTCTAACCCTAAACATCGTGTCACTGATATGCTGTCTTATAACCTACCTAAAAGTAACTAATCAACAATGACGGAATACCTCAATTCAGAAACCTAAAGAGATAATCAACCAAATTCGTAATCCCAAAAGACACCAAGAAACAGAAAAACTCTCGTATATATCTATCAATAAACCAAGCCAATCAAAACAGACAAGAGAAGAGCATCACCTAGAAACCGAAACCCAAGCAATCATCAAGGAGAATCGCGATTCATTTGGAACTAAATTTGATAATCATTTAATGATTGTGTGTTAACGGAACTGAAATTGAAACTGATTTGACTTCAATTTGATTCTGTATATAGTAGTCGGACTATAAGTCCATCTGTATCTTGATAATTATTCATAGCGTAGAAACTTTTTATGTATGTGTAGTATTGAGGTCACAAACAGGCAGCTCGTGGACCCAATTAAATGTATAAAAATAAGATCAGTCATCTTAGGAAATTGTGGGTCGCAATTTTACGGGCCTCCGAGTGTTTTATATTGGACTAGCACTAAGTTTTGTTTGAATGGATTGGAAATAGCACGTAAAAACAACATGCAGATTTAAAATCAGACCCATAAACATCAAATAACCCCCTTAAAATGCGAGAAATACATAATTAAAAATATAAAATTGAAAAACATAAAAGTAAATTTAAATAATAACAAATGCATCAAGATCCACACGAAATGACATAAAAATAACATAGTAATAAAAAATTTGACCGAAAACTGACAATTTACGTAAAAGCAAAGAATTAATGAAAAAGATGAATAAAAATAAAATAATTCTAGTTAGAAATAATTTAAATAAAAAGCTAATGAATAAATTGTCAAGTTAAATCAAGAAAATAATAAAAATCAGATTTAGATTAGACAAATAATATCAAGGTCAAATTTTGTTTTATCGCATCAAATTTAACACGCAAGTTTAGGGTCACAGAATAGGTATAAATACCAATCCATTTTCACATAATTTTAACCACTTATTCGCTGAACCGAATAATCACTTAAGCGCTTAACCTTTATAATCACTACTTAACGGACAAATCCGAATTTGGATAAACCTATCGAAGTGAGCACGAATAATTTGAGTATACTATATGAAGGATGAATCTATATGAAATGTTATTATGAAATGTTATCTATATGTTATATGTTACAAATTATGAATTCAATTTTTGTCAAAATTTTTCCTGCCCACAGCCACGCACTACCAAGTCATTAAAATCAATACATCCTTATCGAGCGGTGTAAGTGCGGTTCATCTGCCAATAGCTCGTGCCCATGAGTAACGTCGGGCTCGAACGTTAAATTCATTTGCGCTTATAGGAGCAGTATGGATATCGGGAATCAGTCTTTTGATTGGCTTCCTTTCCGCTCACTCCCGAAAAATCGACCTAAACTTCTCATACTTATCGGCTAAAATTATCACACAGAGTAGTCCAATGGGCGCTCTTAAAATCTAATGTAAACACACAAATATCTTAGGATCAACTTGAGGTTAAAGGGAAAGGGTCTTGCGGAAATCGATTTAACGACCACGTAAAGTTAAAATTGCTAAAAGGTTTTTTCGATACGGTTAAGAATCAAATAATAATTACTAGACCATTTAAATAAAAGATACGTCTAAGGTAATAATAATCCATTGACATGGATAAGAGCTAAATAATAACTTAGTAAGTGATGAAAAATTTAAACGCTAAACACGCCTAAAGTTAAAACCTGTCGATTTGGTTGAAATAAGAAATTTACCATAAGTTAATATTTTACCGATACCGATAGAGATCAGATGTTAACTTCGTGAAGAATAAGAAGAGCCGACAATTATATAATATCAGTATCACTCCAAAGTTTTAACTACTGTACTAATATTGACTGTTGTAATAATGTATTCGTAATAATTCCCTGGAGACGACCCTTCCAGTATACAGGTGGAAGTACAATTAAGTGCGCGATTTCCCCAACAAACATTTATTATTTAATAAAATCCACGAACGATCATGTATTTTCGCCCAGCCGACCAAAGAACTTTCCGATAAAAATAAACATATATCGCAAACATCCCACATACATGCAAAAATCAAAACGAATCCAAGGAATAAATTTATTAATATAAGCTCACCCCATAAATTATTGTACGATTATTAGAAATCATTCTTCGCGAATCGCAGAAACAGAAACCAGGCCAACTAGGTCCGAAGGATCCATTTCAACATAATATTGACCACAGTTGGAAGAGAAGAAGCTCCACTAGAAAGAACATGATAAAATGCATGAGCAAGTCTGTATTGAAAGTAAACAAGAAAGCCAATAACACTATTACATCAATTATTAAATTGCTCAAAGACAGATCTCACCAGTTGATATCCATTAGGAATAATGAGTTATCCAACCTTGTATTTTAAGAGCGCAGCACCTAATACCATCTAGATTTCCCTAAATAAAATTCGATAATTATCTAAAATTCGAGTATTGAAATATTACCTTCGCCAATGTTTCACCAAAGAATAAACGACTGGAATCGACTAAAATCTCTGAATAATATCAAATATGAGTATCGCAGAGTAATAAAATAATTGTTCACGCGACTGGTACAGTCACACACACTGCCAGACTCTGCATACCCAAAATTGTTTCCTTAAGAAGAAGAGAAAAACTTTTTCACTGTAGAAGCTCCACATAACAGAAAATATTAGTGGAATCGCCACTAGAAAACACACCCAGCCAATCGATAGCAGAAAATGTAGAATTCCAACTAATTAACAAATGCCACCGCTACTACGAGTTCTCACCCGTTCGCGTGGGATGAGAATCGATAGTCGATATAAATATGTGGCAGTTAATGAAGAGCGCCATTATTCTGTTGTTCTTCCGAGAAAAATGCATAAACCGACACAAAGGAAACAAGACATCGATAAACACGAGACGAGACCACTGGGGAAGGTCTGGACATTCCCCAATAAGAATATGACAACACAACACGAGACCACTCTAACCCTAACCCTAACCCATACCGACGAATTCGACACTTCCCGAATATCCACCCATGAGGGATTTTACTCAGAAAAGGATGACTATTTGTATAATGTTTAGATTTTTTTTGTATTTAATATATTTTTCAAATTGGGATTAGTTATTTAATATTATAACACAAATTTATCAACATTATACGGCAAAAAACTTAATTTAAAGAATTAATGCAATCATATACCTTTATAAGTGATACGTTTTATCTTGATGTTATTTATCTAATAGTCTAAGTACGTAATATAAATATTAATGTTATCTCGAGACGATTGATGCCTTAAGATGCCTTTCTTAAAATATTAGAGCGATTGAATCAATGATAGGATTTTTTGTTGTCAACATTCTTATTACAAGCCGAAGAGTGTATTTCAGAATAATAGATACGGTAAGATACTTCAAACACCATCGGTTAAGTTTGCGTATTCCACAGTACAGGGAGCTGATCTTTAATTTGAGGGAAATTGATTCAGGTTATAACAGGTAAACTATTTCAGTTACAGTGAGGAACTTCTGGTAGATTCCATGAAAAGGTTTTAGTTAGAAACAATCTAAAAACATGGTTTCGTATTCAAAGAAATAATTGGAGACGGGCCCGGTTCGCAATCGATGCAAGTAAGACAAGATGAACCAGTAGTAACGAGTAAAACTATGCGAGTAATTGAAATACATTATCCGGAACGCACTGACCAGAGTGGAACAATTTTATTCAGAACGTCTTGAGTGAAGACTATTTACAACGACCAAAATAGACGAAAAACCCTGCCTCGTTGGCTTAGTAAAAATATAGTTAAAAGAACCCGAAGTGTGAACGATGATTATTAATCTAATAACGAGACATTAATTAAAATGATCCACTATTAACGATAAAAGGTAGCTCCAGCAGACAATGGAGTGATGTCAAGCGGACAACACTGACGATCCCAAGCAAGTTAGCGGGAAGGTACAGCCAGGCTCTTTAGGATCGGGGATACTCCAAATTGACCTATGGTACCCCCGAATGGCTAAACCGGAACTCAAGTAGACAGGATAAGGACACGGAACTGCCGAGCCTACTGATCAAGAGAGAGCCAGTGAGGAACCCGACTAGAAAAATTCGTCAAGTAGCGGAAGGAGCGCTCCACAAGTTTGAGCAATTAGAACGGCAATACCGATATTTAGCCAACCAGCAACGCGAGCGATTGGCAAGAATTAACAGGGATATCACCAGTGGGCGCATTCCGAGCTCGGACGGCTACCTACCAAGTTACGGGGTAGCTTATAACCAGAAGATCCAGCACTCTTGGAGTTTGATGCGCCAGTACATCTGGTTGTCCCAAAGCGTTTTCTGCAGCCGGACATAAGAGACATACTGGAAGACAGAGGGACGGAGGAGCACGCCTACTCTCGAAGGCGTCTGTGGCGTAAAAAACTGCGTATGGACTAAAATTGTAATTAACTGAAATAAATGTATTCTTAATTGTTGATTTGACTTAATTGTACAAAAATTCGGTTTAATGAGGAAGTTTTACCATAATATTATTTCATGAAGAAGTAATAAGTTGTAGCGTTTAGGTAGAGTACAACGTGCAACATTTATTCATCCAAGAACTATTAAATGCTTTAGATATTGTAATTAATGTTATGTATTAATATTACTGATATAATTCAGCTATGGACGCCATCCAGGGAATTGGATCGGAGTTGAAGAAGATTCGTCGGGAGAACGGCAGTTTGCATCAACAATGCATTCAACTCAGTCGCGAACTCCAACGGATCAAGGCCACTTGGGTCGAGCCGTCCCGAGTAAAACGGCTATATCAAAATATAGATGCCGCTCAGCGGGGTTGGCAAGATGAAAGGCCTTAAACCAGACCAAAATAATACAAATCCGCGGACTTGAGGTTGCCATAGTGGCAAGCCAGGAGAGAAGTGCAGTCAGTTACCCTCTGATATTCGCCCGGCACACGTCACCTACAAAAATCCGACAGGCCCAGAGGTGCCGTCCGGTCAATCAAAATCGCGTACAAGACTGGGAAGATCCGAACGGGAACGCAAAAAACGTCAGAAGCAAGGCCAGTAAACGGATTTCATGATATTTGATTGTTTTGGATTAGAAATAAAAGTGTTCTCTTTAAATTTGGTTATTTTGCGAGTTAAATGCCGTGTTAATGAAAAGAATCTATACGAAATCGAATCTACAAATTGCGTAGTAAAACATTTTGGGCCAGAACACAAACGGCCTTGAAAGTTGTTTAAATGCATCAGTAATACAGCACGAAAACCTAGCACTAAGATAACTTAAAATACAATATACAACACCAACTAAACACTTTAAAAGCTGAGAGAATATAAATAAATATAAAATCAAAAACATAAAAGTAAAAATAAAATAAATTCAAAATGCATCAAGAACCGCAAGAAATCTATAAAAAAAATAACATAATAACAAGAAAATTTGACCGTAAAATGACCATGTAAATAAAAGTAAAAATTAATGAATTAAATGAATAAAAATAAAATATATTTAGCTGAATAAATTTAATTAAAAATGTTAAAAATAAATTATCAATTTAAATTAAGAAATTAATAAAAATTAAATTTAGATAACATCAATAATTTCAAGGTCAAATTTTGTTTAATCGAAATAAAAATAACACGCAAGGTTAAGGTAAAATTATAGGTATATATACTGATGTGTTTTCACAAATTAACACAACTACTTGGCAGTATTATTTTCAACTTAATTGGAATATTGACTTTCAGTCTCACTTGGAGACTGATCGTAGTAGTGTGCGTTGCAGCTAAGCGCATGGATGACTGCGAACTTGTTGATTGGTAGACTAGTGCTGTAAATGCTATGAATTGTGAATTATGCTACTACGAATTTTCAATAATTGATGAATTATGAATTATGGTACTACGAATTCCCAATATATGATGAATTATGCTACTATGAATTTCTATTATATTGTTTGGCCAAGACACAAGTTTGTTTAAATGAATCGGTAATACACACGCAAATACAGCATGCAGATTTAAAATCGGACCCATAAAACACCAACTAACCATGCTAAAATATGAGAAAGAAAACAATTAAATATAAAATCAAGAAACACAAAAATAAATTAAAATAATAACAAAGTGCAACAAGATTTGCACAAAATAAACATAAAAATAACATGAGAACACGAAAATTTGACCGAAATTTCACAATTTACTAAAAAATGTAAAAATCCATAAAAATGGAACAAAATCAAATAATTCGAATCGGAAACAATTCAATTAAAAAATTAAAAATAAAATTGTCAAATAAAATTACAAAAATAATAGAATTAAGATTAGAATATACTAGAAAATCACAAGGTCAAATTTTGTTTTACTAAATAAAATTTAACACGCAAGGTTAGGGTCTTGCAATAGGTATATATGCCGATTCATTTTCACATAATTTTAATCAGTTTTACTCTGTTTAATCAGTTTTTTCTGAAAGCAGTTTTTCTGAAGAATCAGTTTTAACTCAGTATCAACCCGTGAGATAAATGTGAGTGGAGAGATGTTTCTGGAAACTTTCTCCACGTCGTGCCCAAACAACCTCATATGAGCTCTGTTTAAGGTGTTGGCGTGGGGAAAGGTTTGAGTATGACGTATAAAATGCTGAATGTCAATGTCAAACGATGTATATTATATTAAATAAAGATTCTTTTTGCAAATGCACTATTGCCGAAATTTTTCAGGCCCACATCTGCAACAACACCTCAAGTTATTAAATCTTACATACTCTATCGAATCGTGTAAGTCCACCAATGATTCGTGCCTGTGAAGACTACGGCGTGAGAACGCAGTAGCTGAAACGTAAATTATTATTCCGTATAGAGGAAACGGGTTGAAGAGGGAATGGTCTTTTGGCCATTTCATCATCACTCATTTTCCATAACTTCGACCTAAAATTGTAATGACAAAACGGCTTAAAATCATAACACTGAGTAGTCCAGTGGGCACTCATAAACTCTTAATATTGACATAATTTTATCCTAAGTTTAACTAAGGGAAGGTAACGGGGAAATCATGTGGAAAAATCGTTGATGTGTCGATAACTCGTAAAAATAAAAGATTAAAATCAATTGACTTAAATTTCAGAACTCAGATAGTTACTATATCAGTATAACAAGTTTCACAGCGACATAAATTCCAACAACTAAAGGGAGAAAAAATTTAAATCCTAACTGAAAGAACAAAATCGTCAAGTAAATTTAGTTAACGTCCTATCGATGGCCACCCTTATTTCAAACTAGTAGGCGATATAATGGCCAGGAACAAAGATGGGAAAAGGATGATCACATTACGAAATGAAATATTACATTAATAATAGTCAAATGTTTCTTTGTGAAAGCACATTGATTAAATTTTAAATAAATATTTTGTTAAGTAAACGAATAATAATTAATCTTTGTAATCCGTTTGATTATTAATTTCGATACTAAATTCAAATGACAAATACGACTCAGACAATATAGATACTCTAGGGATGGAGACGAAGATGATAATTTTTATCGAAATTACAATTAAAACAATAGATAAATATGAGTTCACATGATCCATACTAGAACAGTTCATCAGAAGCAGTTAATTATCACTTGATACGATAAATCCAACAATCATAGAGAAGGAACCAATTTTCTTTTTAATAAAAACAACAAAAATCAAATTATCAAATCTAAAAATGTTTTCATGTAAACTGTTTCAGAGAAAAAGGAGGAATTTGATGCCAGAGTAGTAGATTGAACTGGATTCATCGGCGAATGCGAGTTATAATCTCTGGTTCTCGAGGTTTCCATGCCTTTAAAGAAATAAATTTAGCTTTATTGATTCTTTCTCTTACGTCTTACTCAATCGAAATCTATACCCGTCATTAACACAAATTGATAGTGCGATTCATAAGATCCACCAACTAGAAATTCATTTACCGTAGAGTTCCCGCATAAAATCGTCCATTCCCTCAAAGCCATCGAGTCCTAAGTAATCGTCTTCAAAGAGATACTCATTAGACTAAAGATAAATGAGAATAAATTTTTGCGACAAATGAACAGTAAAGTTACCGTTAAGGAAAATAGTAAATTCTCGATACTCAAAAGATTGGCTGATGTTGAATTAAAATGAATCCAGAAACAAGTTCCCTGATAAAAAATCCCAGCCGATCTTATTGACATTTAGGAGAAATGCCAATCAATAATTATGAAATAATACACCTGTGATAGCACCGGCATGCAAATAGACTGCCAAATTTTTCAACCCAAATACCATGCGTGTGTGCACACCTAGTCACATGAACGCTACAATACACACGAAGGAAAGTATATGCCTTAGCAATTTCAACCCCAATCGATAAAAGGCCTACCGACCAGCTTAACTAATTAGAATTTCGCCAACACGATTCCCGTGAGGGCGAGCCATAAACTGACTGTAACATGTACACACCTCATCCGTGTCAATGTCGAGAAATAGCTACGCAGGTATAAAATAAACTGATCGTCAGATAGTTGTCAGTATTTTTGAGATAACTTCGTTGACAATATGAAACCCAATTATGGACATTCAATACGCAGAGAATCAATCCGAGCATCAAGAACTATCGATGATGATGGTATCAGGGGGCAGCAGATTCCAAATCGAGAGGGTAAATTTTCTACCTATCAATAGCACGTTAATTAATTTTGCGAGGCCTAGTTACGATGATACCCCTCAGATAGAAGCACGCGAACCTCGAGAATAACGTTGACTAAGATTAGACGAAAAATATATTTTATCAAATACAATTTTTGCTGTCCTATGTATTTGAATGAGTTGCAGACAGTCTTCAACCCAATTTGAATAGTAACTCCAAATCAGACAATATGGATAGTGAACCAGTTAGGAAATTTTTTCATAATCTATGATGCATGTCTAGTGAAGTCCGTACATGGGAAGAAGTCGTAGATTCCGGCTCTCATAGATTTTCAGTATCCGTGCCAACAACTAACTTAAAATAAGTTAAATCATTTGTATAACCTCTTAACACTAAAATTACTATATTGATCCTATTTTCTTATGATTGTAAATATTAATTATCCTGATAAAAAATCGAAGTAATATAGAGTTATCGTATGATTTCCTCAACCTATCGGTTCACTCGTATTAACGATGACAAATTTCAAATGCAACATTTTATTGTTTATTTTCAGGGCGTTTAAAACTGTACTAGTGGATGATTGAATGAGATAGGATTTTAAAGACTCGTCTATACCGGAATTATGACCTTGGATATAGTATAAACCTATTTTGAGCAACCTTCCTAAACAAACAAGCGCAAACAGTGACTTCTAATTAACCACCTACCCTAAAAAGATATTACAAGCTTATGCGAATTATTTAGCATTAAAAATTACTGTCAATACTATATTCACATCTTAAGTTTAATATATTCGAAAATCAGAGTAATCATTTGCTTATGCCACGCTAGTGCATAATTATTATAAACAATTAGAAACTATTTATCATGATCTTAAGATTCTAGTCATTTTATCATTTAAGGTTCCTAGATTGCTGTAGGTGCATAAAGTTCAGGTATAGTAAACTAAAGTTTGATTTTTATTAGTAAAGGGAATAAATGTTTAATAAATGCGAAAAGCAAAAGTTTAGTCTATTATAAGTTTACTCGCCCTTATTTATTGATATCGAATAAACGTATTGACATCGGAATATTAGACGTTTGACGGTCAATGTTACCGGATAATTATAATTCCGAAGATATGTTTTTATCACTCACAGGTGAGTCGGAGAGTATCCCACATCGAGATACTCTAAGGAAAAGTTCCCTCTAATATAATATGTCGTTAATACGGGATCGGAGAACGATATAGAATAGCCATTATTTATCGTAGACACTATAAGGACGTCTTATTTATGTCATAAAGTAGTTAAAATCAAATTTTGGTAAATTTTTATTTAGTCATAAACAGAAAACCCCGCTCATCAGTTGACGCACGACTGCCTACCAGGCTTGACATTAACGCCTATCTATTTATTTTAGATGATTCGTGGATCGACGCATCCCGCGTCACGCTTCGATTCCCGGTACACTCAGCTGCCGGTGTCGCCAAGCGATGTGGGATGCGGGATTCTCGATCTCACCGGTCAGAGAATCCCGGAAGGAAGGCCAAACGGATCGCGACGACACCGACCTTCCTTTCGTCGCAATTAAATGTGAACCCGGCCGCAACCCAGCACGGGAAGTTCGGGGCCAACCGAATATCTATTAGCTCGCCTCGAAGAGCACAATAAAGAAACGGATCGGCAAGTAGACGAGGCCAGACGGTACTTGGCGCAGATATATGCTGATATTGCGGAGGGCAAAATACCCAGTACGGACGGGTATGCCCCCAGTTATAATGAACTACGAGACAAGGGAGGATGTCCTATCGAACATCACGATCACTCCTACGCTCGTAACCGTCCAGGCCGAAGATCCAACCTAAATTCAATAACCAATGATTTTTTCTTTGTTTACAATAAATAGTTGTTCAATTATATTACTGTCTTGATTTTATTATGCCTACTAAGAGAAATAAATTAATAAAAAATATAGAGTCCACCCGCCGATACCATATATGACACGGACTTGGGCGTGATGAACTGAAGACGTGTAAATAATGGTTAAGGAGTTTATCGAATATTTTTCTCTATTTAGATATTAGCTCGAATCAACTTTTACGACAGAAACTCCACGCAGCCCGTACGACCAATAAAGACCTACAGTGTCAACTTACTCAATTGGATAAGGAAATTCAGCAGACCAAAGCCACCTGGATTGAGCCAGAAAAGGCAAAAATAATTTATCAAAAGATGACAGCGGCACAACGGGGTTGGGCTGAGGAGAAACAACTCACCCAGTCGCAAAAGATCCAAATACGCGGCCTTGAGGTAGCGTTATCGGCGTGCCAAGAGGGCAACGCGGTAACCTACCCGCTCAACTGGCCTACAAAGAGGCGACGTCCGTTACAGTACCAGCAACTAGAGCTCCCAAACATAGGCCGGGAAAGTCTGAACGCGCGAAACGCCGCACTGCAAAGGCGCAAGGACAATAACTCGAAACAGTTTTAGTAAATCCCACACGCACCTTCTAACGGTAGTGTGTTGGACCCAGTTTGAGGTCAGGCCAGAGTAGTTCTTATGTGGTGATCACCTTTGGCGACCTCAAGAACCAATGATTTCATTTCCAACGTTGCTAAGCAACGGGTGATCATTGGGGGCAAGAAAATAGTTACATCTGGGGTCAAGGTTGTCGAAACCATAAACCCCACAATATGCTTACAAACTGCCGACAATTATTTCATGCATTTGAGGTTTTTACCCAATTGATCTGGTAATTTTCATTCATTACTTTTTCGGCCCACAGCCAAAACATATTGCAAGACAGTAAAATAAAACACCCTATCGAACTGTGTAAGTGCAGTGTAAGTCCGCCAATAGTTCATGCCTGTGAAGGTTCCGGCGTGAGAACCCAGGAACCCAAACGTCAAATCATTGAATTAAATAGCGAAAGAGAGTAGCTTGAGAGTGGGTCTTTTGGCTCAACTTTCTAGCACTTAATTTCGATAAAATCGACAAAACATTAAACAACAATCGGCTCAAAATCTCTGACACCGAGTAGTCCAGTGGCACTCATTAAATACAATATGAACATACATAGATCATAAGGACAAAGAGAGGGAAAGGGTAGCGGGAAAAATTGCGAAATCGTTGCAACAGTTAAAATGAATAGCCATAGGAAAAAGATTAATCTAAGTACCTCCTTTTACTGGCGAAATTAATTTCCCTTTATTGTAGAGATGATTTCCCACAATATCTTACAGCATGAATTAGCCAAGGATCAGCTGACCATCAAAGATCTCCACCGACAAATCCTACAACTGACGGCCGAGGTTCAGCTAACAAAAGGCACTTGGATGGAACCGAACAAGGCCAAGCACCTGTACCAGAAAATAACAATCATGCAGAAGGGTTGGGCTGATGAGAAGCAGCTCAACCAAAGCTTGAAGACACAAATCAAGGGCTTAGAGGTGGCGCTGTCTGCGTGTCAAGAAGGAGCAGCAGTGACCTACTCCCTAGTTTTTGCCCTGACCCAATTAGCTTATCGTGAGGCTAATTCTACTACGAAGTCTGCAGCCAAGCCAACTAAACACCGACCGGGTAGAGCTGAACGGGCCAAAAGACGAGCCGTTCGAATAAAAGACTCAAATGCGTGAATTGTGTGTAAAATGTTTTTTAGCTATTGAGTTAAAATTTGTGCATGTCGTATTTGAATAATAAAGGTTTCTGGGTGTTAACAATTTGAAATTATATAGTTAGGCAATGATGTCACTCAGTCAGCCAGTCGTAATCACTGTTACGATTTCCTATCATCGGAAGGGGACGAAAATGACAAATCGCACATAGACCTTCTAACGGTAGTGCGTTGGACACAGTTTGAGGTCAGGCCAGAGCAGTCTCAGCGTGGTGTTCACTTTTGGCGACCTCAAAGCCCATGGTTACATTTCCAACGTTGCCTAGCAATGGGTAACCACTGGGAATAAGAAAGTTAATTTTCATCTGGGGTCAAGGTTGTCAAAGACCATAACCCCACATAATAGAACCAATGATAATACTAGTAATAATAATAGGAACATAGTAGTTATAATACGGATAAGGGTAAGAGAGATACGGTGCGGATATTTAACATAACGAAGGGTTTACAGGTCATGGTAAAAATCGATAATACGAACAATGATAAGAAGAACTGTGGGAATAGACATAGTGATAAATGATATGAGAGTATAGGTTAACATTTGAAGGAGATAGGAGAATAATGGGACATAAAAATCGAAATCGAGCATAAGCCTTCTATCGGCAGCTCGTTCGACCCATGGATCGTTCGGTCAATTATAGCATTAGCAATAGCGCTCACTTTTTGCTGAGGATCCACCCACTCGAACACAGTTCCAACGTTGCTTAGCAACGGGTGCCGAGTGGTAAGCGAAAGATATTTGTATGGGGTTGTCTGGGTAACAACCATATAGTTTCCAAAAATAAACACAAAGAAACCCACCAATATGAAAAAATAAAGGACCTAAATAAGCAAGACGAGCACATACCTTCTATCGGTAGCTCGCTGAACCAGCTGCAGGACTGGTCTTAGCAGTTTTAGTAAAAAAACTCACCTTTGACGGTCTCAGAACCATTGGTTACAGTACCAACGTTGCTTAGCAACGGGTAACCAGTGGCAGACATATAGTATCGTATGATGGCGTCAAGGTCGTAGACACCACAAACCCCACACAAGTTTGGAAAAAATTAACAACACGCTACGTTCTTGATGTAGCTATACGCTTGTCTTCGTTAAAGTTTAAATTTAATAATTAAAACATCTAATTTAAATTACACTATTAAATTAAAAATTAATATTGTTAAAATGAAAATTTTATACTAATAAATCTCATAGTTACAAAAGTAAATGAAAATGTTGTATAATTTCTTAGATTTATATTTACTTATTTATACAGGAACATCATATCTTTATTATGAATAATTTGCATTATTTATTTTAAAATACAAGAATTTAACTTTCATAAAAGATTTGTTTAAATAATCACAAATTTAAAAAAATGAAAAAAAATTTAAACTCATGCATTTTAAATTTTTCATGTTTAGTTGGTTCAGAGTTGGGAAACCTTAAAAGTTAAAATTTTTTTATTTCTCATTTTAAATTTTCACTAATAGTTATAAATGGTTTTGACTGGACAACCGAAGATGATATAAATTTAGACATTGGACCAATATCTGTTATCAAAAAGTATCAAGATGAAGTAATAAATAATTTTACTTTTTTTTCATAACAATAATTTAAAGTATTATTTAGCTTCATTGGATAAGTTGTATAAATTGCACAGTTTGTTAGACGAAGATACATCTGTTCATTATTCTCCCAAAGCTAATACAGGAGAAATTATTGGTTTTGATTTTTTCCAAGAGTAAATAATAAAATTTTAAATTTATATATACATTTTATTGCATTCAGGAAAACAGTTATTGGTTTTGATGGAGTTGTGCATATTATAAAAGACAATGAAATCGTAATTTTTTCGTGTTTTATATTTATCTATTATAATAATTTATATATTTTTACAATCATATTTAATTTGTATGTAGGTTGCGGGTTTCGGTAATGGAAAATTTAATGCCTTTAAGATGCTTAGAGATGGCCATGTTGCAGTCGGTGGTATGAACACTGAAATGAGTGTTTTCAATATTTTATCGCATGAAAAGCCAGTATTCACTAGTAAAGGTGAACCAAATAAAGGATTGAGTATTCCCGCGAAAATAAACATCACATCGATTGAAAAGGACATCGAATCAGACAGCATTATTTACTGTGGAACCAAATTCAATACGGTCCAGCTTTACGATATCCGATCCAATCAGAGAAAGGCACAATTAACCGCAAATTTCGAGCGGGGTCGATCTGTCACAGCGTTGTCATCGATGGCAACCCGAAAAGTAATTGCCGGCTCGAATGGCGGATGCTTGGGAATTATCGATTTCAAATTCGTTCACAAATCCAAGCAGAATTCCTCGGAATTTCAGACGAATTATGCAAAATTCAAGGGATTTCTCGCGGGAACTGTCAGCGATTTGGCAGTTGTCAACTCAGTTTATTGTGACGTTGAGAGAGCGAAAGCCAAGGACATTCTATTGTCGACTTCAATCGATGGGCATTTGGCGGTGTTCGATACGGGCAATCGGGAAATGCTGAAAAAAGTCGAATTTGATATTTCTGCACATTTGATTTTATATATAGTTTTCAGATTTATTTGGGAAAGAAACCACTATCGATTTTGGTAGATAATGTCAATGAAAATCCCTGTGACGATTTATGGGGTGATTTGGACGCGCTCGAGCAGGACATGGATAGGAAACGGCCTGCCAGTCCACTTCATTTCGAGTCAGATAAAAAAGTCAAGAAAAATTAATAAATTTCTATTATTTCTATTAGATTAAATTTTTTTATTGGTTGTTTTAATAAGGAATATTTTGGCTTGTTTTTTTTGTCTTTTAAAAATATTATCAGGATTTATGAGTGTTCTCTGGAATTAAAACTGTCATTCTCATAAGTATTTGTAAAATTTTTAAGAGTTGATTTTATACCGCAATTATTGAATGTTTATTTTAATTCAGTAAAATAAAATATTCATATTTTAATAATTATCCAGCAATTTTGTTTTTTATTTATTTAACAATAAAATTGGTTTTTAATTCATAATTTAATTGTTTTTTTTAATCGATTTCTAATTATTCCAGTTTTTATTCAACTATGGTGACCATCTGCTTGTTTTTGAGTGGGACAGTCCTGATTTTACAAGAATTTGTCCTGATTTTTGAATTTTTTTTCGTGATAGCAAAATTCCTAATCTTATTACTTAATAGTAATTTATTTTTGAATGACAACTTCTTTATTTTTTAATTATTAAAGAATTTTTTGAAATTTATAGTAAAATTTTAATTCTTTGCTTTTTTAACAAGACCAAGTAGATTAAGTTTTGCAATTTTTTATCTATAAATTTAACTTTCCATTACGGTAAATTAATTTAGTGAATGTTGTTATATAGAAGTAAAGTTATAATTCGTCATAAAATGTAAATCATAATAAAAAATAGTTAAAGTGTTGATTTTAGTATAGATTGAAGAGAAAAGCATAAGAAAAAAATTAAGTAAAATAAGCTTAAATAATTGCTTCTTACTTAAGTTATAATCTACAAAAAGTTTTTTTTAAATATTATTTTAAGACTAAAATGTCGGCAAAGAAAAGAAAAACATCATGGAATGAAAAGTACTCCACGGAATTTGGATTTCTCAAAAAAGTAAACAAGGATAAATCAAAAGCATTTTGTACTATTTGTTCTACAGAATTTTCAATAGCAAGTGGAGGCCGTAGTGACATTATGAAGCATATTGAAACAAAAAACCACAAATCATCTGTTGCCGCTGGATCATCAAGTCAAAAAGTTAGCGATTTTTTTAAGAGAATTGAAGGATCCAATGAAGACTTGATTCTTGCTGCAAAAGAGTCCGCTTTAGCATATCACGCTGCTAAACATAACATTTCATTTCGATCAAATGACTGCTCATCAAACATCATAAGACATTTCTTTGAAAGAAAATTCTCATTAGGACGGACGAAAACGGCAGCAATTATTACAAAGGTTATTGCACCATTCATTGACAACAAAATTCTTAAAGGGATGGATATTATTAGTTTCGCCTCTATACAAACCGATGCTTCTAATCACAAAAATATAAAAATGTTGCCAGTTGTGCTCCGTTGTTTTGATCAAACTCAAAGAATCATTAATTGGAAGATTACAATTACATCAATTCCAAATTATCAATCATCGAAAGTATGTAACACTATAATGGACGTGATTCAAAAAAATAATTTGTGTGAACTTTGGTGGTGTACAAAGAAACGGTCAAAATAATGTTTGGAGAAAACTTCAGAGAGACCTTGGAAGAAATATAGTTGGAAATGGATGTTGTGGACACATCGCTCATAATGCATCAAGTGCTGGTTGTGAAATTTTGGAAGTTGATTTGGAAGCTATTATAGTAAAACTTTACAAACACTTCAGCACATATTCCGTTCGAACTGAAAGTTTTAAGTCACTATGCGAAGAGATGGAACAAATTTATATGCCACTTTTGAATCATTCAAGTACTCGCTTTCTTTCTTTAGAACCTGCAGTTCGGAGACTTATTGAGTTGTTTGAGCCATTGATGGAATATTTTGGAACTTTAAAAAGCTGTCCTATTTCAATTCAAAACTTCTTTAATGATTCAACAAGTAAATTTTGGATTTTGTTTATTTGCAACAATCTCAAACTTTTTAATGAATCGATACGTGCCATGGAATCATCAAATATTATATCTTTTGAAGTGGCAAATCATATGAAAAAACTAAAGCAAAAATTTTGGATTTTTGCCTCATGAATCAAAAAAGGAATATGACAAATTCTCATTTAAGCACCAAAATCGTGTAAAGGAGAAAGTTTCGGAATTTTATGCTACCATTTTGGATTATCTTAAGCTTTGGGAAGGTGCTCTAGATGGATCAGATGTCTTTATGTGGATGCTAATGTTTAAATATCCATCATGGGAAGAAATAGATTTGTCCATTTCATATGCAGCTGATAAATATGGTGATAAATTTTATGACATTATTAATAGAGATGTACTTTTTGATGAATATGGATTAATGAGAAATTTTATTGAAGATAACATTTCAAGCTGGATGGACGCAAAATTGACACCTGAAAATATTTGGATAAAAAATTTTACCAATTTTCGTGAACGCTCGACTTCTCTTGTTAATATGGAGAAATTGGTACAATTTGCATTTTGTCTTGCTGGCACATCTACTGAATGTGAAAGAATTTTTTCACTTATGCTGGGCACTGATGGGTCCTTAAAATAGTTTTGAACTGCCTAAGGGTTATCATCCCCACCTAGCGCCTGCATAAGAATTTGAACCGCTAGTCACCCGTCATAAATGACGTTGGTACTGTGAACTAGTGGGTGGAAGATTAGCAAAAGGTGAGCTCCTTCTCAAGAACTGCTAATGCCCTAACCTTCCTCGGGTCCATGAGCTGTCATAGAAGACTTCATGCTCTTACTTAATCGGTCCTCCTTTCATCTATCTATTTACTAATTTATCTAATCATTAGATCACTTTGTTTTTCCATATTCAACAACTTCAATCACATCCACACGTCAATAACAAATTCAACATTAAGTTAACAAGTTATATTAAAATAAATAAACAATTTACATCTATAAATTACACGATTAATAAGTTGTTAACATCTACTTATTTAGTCAAATTAAGTACATAATTGCACAATCAAAACCCATTGGCATCTAAGATATGCCCCAATAAGCGAGCGCGATTTAATCTGAACTGCCGCTCCCTCTCTCTTTTGTTTGGCCGGTTCTTCTTGCGATTCCTTTTCGGCAACTCTTCTGATGCATGTGAGGGGCCTGATATTATGTTTCCTATGCCAGCGTCTTTTCCGGTGGCATTCCTCAACACTATTGTTTGTTGTTCTTCGGACAGGTGGACATCACTCTGCAGGAGGCCTGTCCTGATGTTATCCCTCAACCTCCATTCTGCTACCTGTTTTTCTAGCTCCTGGGCCTTCTGTTCGGCCGACCGCAGGGCTTCGTCCTTCTGAGTTAACTGAGTCTTCAATGTGTCAATCTCTACCCTCAACTTGGTTGCCGCTTCGGGGCGAAGCCATGTCTGCTCCATGTAGCGGCACTTCCGCACCATGGTCTTGGCCCTCTGAGTTTGTGTTACTGCGGTTTGATGGTAGCCGGCTATGTCCCTTCGGAATTGTTCTAGAGTTTTCTTATGTGGATCCACTAAACAAATTAATTTTTTAACTTTATTTTTTTTATTCTCTATTTCATGCATAATAAGTATTAATGTAGTAATATATTTTAATCAATTTTAATACAACAAACAATTATGTCATCTGGATGGGGGAAGGATGGGTATATCCTTTTCTACTTATATGTCTTAACGGAATCTACTGGTTTTTTTATGGTCAATTAATTATAACAGGCATTAGCAACGATAATGTTGACAATACTTGTGATAACCAAGGGTAGTTATGTAATTCATTATATTATCAACATTATAATAACATTATGAAATTTATATTTTTCTATTTAAAAAAAATTAATTTACCAAATTTAAATTTATTAGGTTCAAATTTAGAAATTTCTAATTTAAATTACCCTAAAAGGATTTATAAAAATTTTATTGTAAAATGATAATTAAAAATTAATGTTAGTAATATAAAATAGTTTATTTTAATTTCCTTTTGTTTTCTCATATTTTATTTTTAGCTTTTCGCTCGTTGCCATAGCAACGAGTCAAACAATTAGAAATTTTCAAGGTTATAATTTTGTATTTCTTTTTAAATAATAATTTTAGGTATTTCAGGAGTTCTACGGACCTCTACGACCTCCGTGGCTGTTTCCATTTCATCGACATATTCTGTAAGGTATACTTATTTCTTTTTAATTCTTTTCTAACTTTAAATTGTAGAGATTCGCGGCCTATTGCACCTCGCAAAATTTGGAAGTTTTATCTCTATTATTGAAATTTTTATCGATGTGTTTTTTTTTAAAAAATAAAAAATTTTGTAAGTGTTTCATTTTAACTATAAATATAATATTAACATATTAATAATAATAATAATAATAGCAACTTAATGATAATAATAATGGCATGTTAACAACAATAATAATACTCACCATGATAATAATAAAGTTATTAAATATAGTAATAATATATTAATAGAGCTAGTAATATAGACAATAAGATTGATAATAGGGATCATAGACAATAATAACTACGAAATGAAATTAGCAATAATGATAATAATAATATTTTAGTAATAATAATAATAATAATACAATTAATAATAATAATATTCATAATAAAAATAAAAAATAATTAATATGAAATTAATAATATTACTAAGGTTAATAATAATGATAATAATAATGATAACATCAGAAGTATACCTAAATGTAATTAATAAACTATCCTCATAAATGCTACTATATAGTTCTGGTAATAATGATAATGTATTAATAATATTAATAATAATAATAATAATAATAATAATAATCATAATACTATTCTAGTAATAATAATAATGATAACAATTTGAAAATAATAATACTACTGATAGTAATGATAATAATAATAATAATAATAATAATAATAATAATAATAATAATAATAATAATAATAATAATAATAATAATGTTAATAATAATATCGGAATCGTTTTGGAGGTAATGATGAATTATATAACCCCATAATAATAGTACTATATAGTTTATAACAATAATAGTACTATACCAATAATATTAATAATAATAATAATAATAACGATAATAATATTTTAATAGTAATAATAATAATATTTTAATAATAATAATAATATGAATAAGAATAATAATATTAATATGAAATCAACAATAATTTTAACAATAAAAATGGTAATAAATTAATAATATTAGTAATGATAATAATTATTTGATAACTTTAATAATAACAGTGGATGGGTTTAAAATAATAACCAAAATAATAAAATCAGGTAACCGACAGTAATAACAATGATAAAATTTGTATCAATAATAACAGTAGGGTCATAAAATAATACTATTGACAATGATAATAATTATGAAAAATAAATGAAATTAATAATAAAATTTTTAATAATAATAATAATAAATATAATGAATACGTTAATAGTTGTTTTGCAGATTATGAGACGTGGATTCGATTTTATGAAATGAACGGCGTTCGATGTCTAGGTAACGAGTAACGTACAGTCTTTGGGTAACATTCAAAATCGACTTTAACACGTAAATTTGATTCGAAAATCTGATCTGTGGCCAATTTAACTTCCTAATGTGATTAGTCGCGAATTTTAATGCGCTATATAATACTTTTATACTGGAATAAAATTTGTTGATCACACCAAAAATTTTCTTTCTGATTCTTCTATATGCTAGTCTGTATATTTTTCATTTGTTGTGATATAAACTTTATATTTAACCTTTCCCAGGACCTCAACACTACTCTTTCGAGGGTCGGGCGATAGGATTTAGGAAGGGGAGAATACTGGGCAGGCCTGGTTACTACCGGCACCGCGGCTTCCCCTACTAACGACCGGTTCGATCCGGGGTAACAAAAATAAAACACTTTCATTTTATTGACTTGAATGCATGTAAATCTATTCTGTCGATAAAATTTGGTTTCGATATGCTGTTTAAGATTTAATTCCTTTATGATGGAAGTTGAACGATTTCGTCGAATTCTTCGATCAAAAAAAATTATTTCTTTTAAAGCTTAGATGAAATAAATGAAGAATAAAAATCATAAAAATCATTTAGTATTGTCATATCATATATACAAATAAATAAAATAAAATAAAATTACTTCGTTGCAATGATTAAAAATAATGTTTGTTAAAATGAGTAAAGGACTAAATTGCATTAAATTTTGCTTAGCCAGCATCGCCTTTTATACCATGACTGTTTGTGTGTGTGTTTTGATGCAGTAAAACAAGGAATTTCTCGAATTTTCCAAAATTAATAAAATTTTTATTCTTTTTGATTTAAATTTAAATTTTTACATTTTTATGACTCAAAATTTTTATTAAATTTTATTTTTCCTTAAATTTCCGTTTTTACATAATTTTAAATTTTCTGTTCAAAACCACACAGGCGTTATCGTGCTGGCTAAACAAAAGTAAAAGAAAAAGGGTTTTTATCAGTTTTTGCCCAACACTTATGAATAATGTTTGGGATGATCATAAGAGTCGCTTGAATATTGATACGATGAATGCAATACTTTCAATTCAGTTCAATTCAAAAATGAGCTGTCTAGACTTCTTTGACATGATAAAGAAGGATACCAAGTTTTTAAATAATGTAATATCTGAAGAAAAATACCTTAACTAAACAAAAAAAACTATAATAAAATGTGTAATTTTATAATATTTGGAACATAAAAATTTTCAAATATAAAACTTTTTAAAATTTCCTTATTTTTTCTGGAAATGTCCTGATTTTCTTAAAATTTTACCTGGTCACCCTATGGTTGACTAACAATTTTAATTATTACTAAAAATTTATTAGAATTAATTAATTCATAAAACATTTATTTGAATACATGTGCAAATAAAATAATGAAACTATTTGATAATTTGGGACAAATTACGTATTTAATTTCACAATTAAATTAACCTTCTTGTTTATAACTTGTTTAAATATTTATATTTTTAAATATATTTGAAAAATGTCCAATTTACCAGACAAATTTGAAATTTTTGTTCTTGGAGAGGGAGAAAAAAAGTTAAACCTTTTCTCATAGTTTTTTGTTGTTTATTATTTTATTAGAGTTCATTTTGAGAAAGAGTCCAAAGTTCCAAATACTGCAGTATTTACTTTAAATAAAGAAGATCATACTTTGGGAAATATGATTACCTAGTAAGTTCTCTTTCACGTTAAAATTGAAAAATTAAATGTCAAATTAGTCAATTGTTGAAGCATCCAAAAGTCAGATTTGCTGGATATAAAAATCCTCATCCACTCGAACACTGCATTATTATTAGAGTACAAACCACATCAAATACTACACCAATGGAAGTCTTTAAAGATTCATTGACCGATTTAATTAGTGAAATATCAAATATTGAGGAACAATTCAAAGAATGCTTGAAATAAATTACAAATAAATTTAATTATTTTGTATTTTATCAATTGTTTTCTTATTTAAAGTTATTAATCTGACAGCATAAAATATTTTTATATTAATTCGTGTTTTTTTATTTGTGGAATTTGAAGCGATATTATGAACAACCAAACATCAAGTTGTTGATATTGTGAAGAGTAATGTAGATTTATCCAACTTCTCTTTCAACGGATATTATTTATAATGACAAGAATATTTTTAGATTATAAAATTTCTCCATTTTTTTTGTAATTGGAAATTTCAATAAGTGATAGTAAAACTTCAAACCTAGAATGATATTTAAGGTTGTGATATTTAAACTATGCGAATTGAATAAAAAATAAACAAGGGATAATTTTAGTAACTTTATCAACCGTTTACCGGTATTCGAATTGATATAGTAGACATTGTGTAATTGCGAAATTTTCTAAGAAAAAATTTTTTAAAATCAAAACATAATACATAGTAAATAATGCATGCAAACTTTCAAAATGTAGAAATGTTCAATTCATTAAAAACTCTATATAAAACTATTTTTAGTAACTTTTTAGATAATTTTTTTTTAAATTAAAGCCGAAAATTTTTGAAAAAAATACCAAAAACTCTACTTTGAGTTGTAGAGAAAATTAAGAAATAATTTCGTAAGATTTTTCATGAAATTCAATCAATTTAATATTTTTACAACTTTTCAGACCTTTCAAAAATATCCATCGAAACTCTAGATTTTTGAGTTTTTACCTTAAAAGGTAAAAAATACGGCAGCCAAAACAAATTTCCAAGGAACAGAAGAATAGTTTATTCGAATATAGAAACTTTTTAATAATAAATTTTAGTTTTCAATTAATCGGACTTACATTTATTAGAAAATAATTCCATTAATTTGCATAAATTAAGCTGATTTTTATGGTTTATCTTTATGTCCGAGGAAGAGTCCTGTTTAGACAAATAAATGATATGTTAAAATAAGGAAATATAAAATAGTCGGATTAAGATCTTATAAATTTACAAATTAGCATTAATATTTGCAATAAAGGTTGCATTTTGTTGGGCCAGAACGTAAACGGCCTTGGAAAATGTTTAAATGAATCAGAAACACACACGCAAAAATAACACGCAATTTAAATAAACCCACTGAAACATCAAGTAAACCCGATAAAATCTGAGAAATAAAAGAATTAAATATAAAATAATAAACATAAAAATAAATTAAAATATTAACAAAATGCACCAAGATTCGCACGATACCTATACAAATATAACAAGAAAACACAACAAATTCGACGAAATTGAAAAAATCAATTAAAGTTCATTAAAATGAAATTTAAATCGAAAATTTTGAATTAGTAATAATTCAATAAAAATTATAAATAAAAAATTATAAAAATAAATCGAAAAATAATAAAAATAAATAATAGAATTTGCTAGAAAATAGCAAGGTCGAATTTTGTTTTACTGCATCAAATTTCACACGTCATACAAATAGGTATATATACTGATCCATTTTCACATTTAATTAACCATTTTTCAAACCATTTTTGGACTTTAACCATTTTTGAAAACTAACCATATTTTCAAACTGATTAAAACCATTTTTAGAAACTATTTTAAAAACATTTGAAATCGTTTGTAGACTATTTTGAAATCTTATTTTCCAATCGTTGTGAAGCTATTTTAGAACCTTATTTTCAAGCTATTTGAACTAATTCAACTGATTTTAGGTGAGAAATATTTTTGTTGGAGCCCTCTTTCCACGTCACGTTCATAGCATCTCTGTAGAGCTCTGCTTGACGGCGACGTGGGGAGAGAGGCATTTATGCTTTCTGTTATGATATTTTATGCTATTGTTTGAAAATATTTGGAATGGTTATGAAGGGTAATTCTGTTATTTTGTCCTAATTAATAAATATTATTAATATACATGAATTATTTGATATATATTTTTTTCATAAACTAAATTGAAATGTCGAAATTTTTCCGGCCCACAGCCGACACATCACGCAAGATAGTAAAATCAACATAGTACAGATGCATGTAAGTGCGTGGAAAATCGCCAATGATATGTACCCGTGAAGACTCGGCGTTGAGAAACGCAGGGGTCGTAACGTCAATATTATCCCTATAGCTGAAGCGAGAAATAAGGAAGAAGTCTCTGGCTGCTTCCTCGTTTCTCAATTCTGTAAAATCGACCTAAAATTGTGTTACACACGGCTTAAAATTATCACACCGAGTAGTCCAGTGGGCACTCAATAAATATAATATGAACACAATATGCGTCTAAGGCCTATTAAAGGGAAAGGGTACTTGGGTTAAATTAACTGAAATCGTTGTTATAACTATTTTGGGTTAACAGTTTGAAATAAATAAAATTGACTGGGAATCATTGAATTCGATTAAATTGAAATTATTGATAAAAATTAAAATAACCATTGATTGTAAAAGTAAAGTGTTTTATGGCTAAAAATTAAAGTAAATATTGGGTAAAGAAAAGTTAAATGCTCGTAAATTATTGATTAGGGTATTAGCAAATAATTTCATCAGTTAAATTATTATAATTCATTTCAATAAAAGCAATCTGATCTTTGGGTAAGAACGAGTAATGTATTGATCTAATCCAAATCAACCCCGATAAAAATGAAAGCAGTTAAGAATCGAATTCAATGATTTCAAATAAAGAAACGTATCAATTAAAGGTAAAACGATTTTTCGAACAACAGTACGAAATCCCTTGACTTAATTGTTGATTAAAATTTAATATCACCCCACATAATTCACCGTTAATTCATTTTGATAAAATTGAAGAAGTGATTGAGCAAATCTAGTATATTGCTTAAATTATTGATTAAAAATAAAATGAATAAAAATAAATATATCGTTTATTAAATTGAAGCAATTTATTGACAACAGTAAAAATGATTAAATTAGTGCAAATAGCTATTGAGAAAAAACCCAAATAATCTAGTTTTGGTAAAATAAAATATTGAATAAGGATAAACAAAATAAGTTCCTTAATGAACTATGTTTAGTGGATTAAAGTAACTCATAGATTAAGATTAGAGATGAATTGAATAACCGTAAAAATGTAAATTAAAGTAAAACTGGATTCACGGATTTAAAACGATTAGCATTAAAATAACTTTGTGGGCTGAAGTAATAGCTGATCCAAACAGCCTTAGGGAAGACTAGTAGAAATCGGAATAACAGATGTCGATATTAATTACTGATAATATAATCTCTTAACTAGAATTAGAATAATTCATATATCTATCAAATAGGTTTCTTCAATTATCGTAAATTCAGGATTTATAGCAAATTAATTAGCGGTAAAGTGAATGAATATTTACGTAAGTTAAATTAATATAATTGAAAAAACACCAAAGTTTGAGACAAGCGAAAATTTGTATTGAACAAACAAAATCCCACATAGCGAAGTTATTCCAATAAAAGGGTATCGCAGCTATTTAGAAACCTCGGTAAGCGTAGAAGTTTTCCTAAAAGTTGCTAATAAAGTACATTTAAACTAGTCAACGAAATAACTTACCGGAAATTGAGATAATCAGGTGTAGGCGAACATTTGACCAGTAATTCTGAAAATACGACACGAATCATACAATCACCGGATGTAAACAACGTAATTCACCTTTAGTCAACCGCTTAAGTTGTAATGGTAAAATCCGCCGGAAATCACTCGCCCACCAGGATACACCTACACGCGACCAAGTTATCTCGGATCAACATCCGGCCTAAATCTTAAAATGCGAGCAACGGTAGTTAAAGTTAGTAAACAAACTTTAAATCAATGTCCAAATTCCCTTAAGTCAACGCACGAGTATCCGCCTACATGAAAAACTTTTATGTTAAGACACATATATCGAATAAGTTAAACATCAGGTTACCACATCCATACGATTAATCATATAGTTCCCCTATAAAGGAGTGCACCTTAAGGAACCAGACCCACAAAGTGACCCAACCTGCATGATAATAGTAACCTGGTAGTTAGTGAGTTGGATACCCAACCCGAGAGATTATCGAAATGAAACTGTTTTCTCATTCTATACGCCAACATTTGATTTTGATGCGTTTTAGAATATGCCGATCGAAATGACTGACATCCAAATGCCCGACACAGAGGATACAGAAAGACCCTCAACCAGTAGAGCAGCCCTCAACTCAACCAATAAATCGTCGGCCGGGACGCAAAGAACGTGCTCGACGCCGAGCTGCTCAGCAATCAAAACCGTCTCATTAACTGTTGATAATTCACATTTCTGTCGATTTAAATAAAATAGTTGTGCTTACGGTTACAATACTTCTTAAAAGGTGTTTACACGCAGATATTATTGTGAGTACCCGCGTCGCAACTTTAAGTCATCTCTCCACATTCGATCGTAAATTTACTTCCACAGGGACAGAGCAAAGCGAGCATAGGTCTTCTATCGACAGCTCGTGAACCCGAGGGTTGTCCGAGCAACTACAGTACTAGCACATGGTACTCAATTTTTGCGGGCAATCCACCACTTGAACACATTACCAACGTTGCTTAGCAACGGGTGCCAAGTGGCGATTAGTATCATTTTGTATGGCGTTACGAGGGCAACCACCGATTAGTTTAGACAAACAATGAAACCCTGTAACCCACCAATTTATATATTTTCTCCTTTTTTTCTAATAATTAAAAATAGCATAATGGTGGGTTACTGGGCTTTGACATTTGTTTGAATCTTCCTATTGTTACCACGGTAACGCCATATAAATATTTTCTAGCTACCACTCGGCACCCGTTGCTAGGCAACGTTGGAAATGTGTTCGAGTGGGCGGATTGTCCGCAAAAAGTGAGCGCTATTACTAATACTGTAATTGCTCGGACAACCCTCGGGTTCAACGAGCTGCCGATGGAAGACCTATGCTCGCTTTGTAATGTCCCCTGTGCGAGAAGTTTCGAGGTCAGACTCATATTGATGGGTAAAGATGGAATGACGTTTATCTGACGAGGCGTTAATACTGTTGGGCCAAAACGTAAACGGCCTTCAAAATGTTTAAATGGATCAGAAACACACACGCAAACACAACACGCAATTTAAATAAAACCCCAAAACACCAATTAAACCATGTAAAATCTGAGAAATAAAAGAATTAAATATAAATTAAGAAACATAAAAATAAAATAAAATATTAACAAAATGCACCAAGATCCGCACGATACCTACACAAATACAACAAGAAAACACGACAAATTCGACGAAATTAGAAAAATCAGTTAAAGTTCATTAAAGCAAGATTTAAATCAAAAAATTTGAATTAGTAATAATTCAAATAAAATTCTAAATAAGAAATTATAAAATAAAATCGAAAAATAATAAAAATAAATATTGGAAGTTGCTAGAAAACAACAAGGTCGAATTTTGTTTTACTACATCAAATTTTACACACCAAAAATTTAGGTATATATACTGATCCATTTTCACATTAAAGTTAACCATTTTTCGAAAACCAGTTTTAAACCAGTTTTAAACCATTTTTAAGACTAAAAACTATTTTTGAAATTACTCCGTGTTTTCAAATCATTTGAATCTTTTAAATCTATTTTCAGAATTTTAGGTGAGAACCATTGATTTTGGAACCCTCTTTCCACGCCCCGTGTCTTGCATCTCTGTAGAGCTCTGCTCGGACGTCGGCGTGGGAAGAGAGGCATTTGGTTTATTATGTGAATGTATACTGTTTTTATGAATTGGAAGGGTAACATGTTATATTTTTCTTATAATTAATAAACATTATTATGTATAATTTGTTTCATATATATCTATAATTTGTTAATTAAAACCTGTCGAAATTTTTCCGGCCCACAGCCGAAACCTAATGCAAGAAAATAAAATCTACACACAATTCAGATTCGTGTAAGAGCGTGGAATATCGCCAATGATCTGTGCCCGTGAAGACCCGGCGTGCGGAACGCAGTGTTGGATCGTCAATATTATCCCTATAGCTGAAGCGAGAAATAAGGAAGAAGTCTCTGGCTACTTCCTCGTTTCTCAATTCTGTAAAATCGACTTAACTCATACTACACATGGCTAAAAATCATCACACCGAGTAGTCCAGTGGGCACTCAGTAAATATAATGTAAACACAGAATGCGCTTAAGGCTTATTAAAAGGGATTGGAACTGGGGTTAATTAAAATGGAAATCGTTGTTATAATTCAAATTAATATTTCAAACAAAAATAAAATTGGCGAGCCAAATAAATGAATAGAGATCAGTTAATAAATAATTTATTGATTCTCATTGATTAATGTAAAAATATTTAGTATCCATTTAATAAATAACTCATAGATTTCGATTGATTAATGTAAAAATATGTAATTCACTAACTATTATACTGTAAATCAAGTACTCATTTAATAAATAACTCATCGGTTCTAATTGATTAGCGTAAAGATATTTAACTCATTGAAGTACTATAATCATTTAATAAATAATTCACTGATTTTAACTTAATTATTGTTTAAAGTAAAACTCATTAAAGCATTGATTTGATAAGTAATTCGTCGATTGTAAGTTGATTATTAATTCATTAAAATATTCATTTGATAAGTAACTCATTTAGTATTGTTTAACGAAAAGAAAATTAATTCATCAAGTGTTCATTTAATAATTCATTAACTTTTAATCGAGCAATATAAGGAAATTTCACCCGCTAAAATACCATATTGTAAATTGAACATTCATTAAATACTTAGCTAATTGATCAACATAAATAAAGTTAATACCGTAGTTTAAAGAAATTCCATTAATAAAAATCCATTGATTTTCACTCAACCATTTAAAGTAAAAAATTGTACCGTAAAGAATCTTGTAAAATATTTGACTCGTCAATTTATTAAACCAAATAGTCATTTAATAGATAACGGTTGCTTAACGTAATAGAGATTTAACCTCTTGACCATTTCACCATAACGACAAATGTTCGAATCGGATAAGTAGTTAAAAGTATGCTTACTGAAAGACAAATGCCCGAATAAAAGAACAATTTATAAAAAATTTACGAATCACCAAACTGTTAATTAAGCATATTGTATTAAACAAAGTGATTTCAAACTCGAATCAGTTTCGTGATCAGCAGGCAAGGTCCTTCTTGACGAAATTTCAGCACTAAAATCAACCCATGTGGATTAAAGATTATTGTAAGTTCATACAGAGAATTATGGATATAATCAATTGATCCATCAATAGACATCCAAGTCCGCTTGAGTAATAAAAAATATTCATATGTAAATGAGTCCAACAAATCCACGAAGTGAGTGAGAGGGACCTTTGACTTGATGATCACGGAATTGAGACATGAATTGAACAAAATGATAACCAAGAATTATCCGAACCAAACATCTATATTATGTGTTTAACGAGGTCAACCATAGATGAAATTATCATGATTAACTAATTCAAAACCAAATGATCAAAGAATTTATTGATTAGAATAAAAATTTGTAAATGAAGCGATTTTATTCATCCCGTGAAACACAAAAAATTCATCGTCGAATAAGGGAATAGAGCGATCACGAGGAATACTTCGAACTCAGCATTAACAGAGTGGCAATCACCCAAAAATTGTGTGTCGATAAATTTCGAACCCTAAAAATAAAGCGATTAATAACTAGCTAACTTAACCATGAGAAATACCTACCACTGATTTTGTTTTGACCACGTCCCCAATGAACGCAGAAAGTTTCCAGAATATTCTTGACCCAAAACTCCAATCTGCAACCCGATAACTAATGATCCTTAAAACGAGAAAATTAAATGATGATAATAAAGTAGTTTCACCTACTTGAAAAGTTCATACGAGAATCCACAATAAATATGAGCAAACCGGATAAACAACTTTATCCGCTTAAAATAAACATTCTGGCGTAGCGAAATCTAACCAATCTTTGTCACATCCGGTAATTCACCATGATCGATGAACCGAATTCGATGTCCGGTTCATGCCGTTTGACGAGAATTCGTCAATCACCGAAAATCAAATCACTTCGTTTCCGCTCTGAAATTTGACAACCAAGAATCCCGTCAACGATTTCGACAATAAACTAAAGCCCAAATATAATAATCATTTACGAAATAGTTCAATACATAGCCCCATTTTACTTTCTGTTAGCATTGAAAACACTTCAAACTGAAGTAATAAAAATTATTACATTTCTTACATGAACCGATACACATGCGAATTTTACGCTGCTAATATACCCCCATATAAGACAGACGCAGTCATAAACATAATACCATATTGTTTTACCAAACCGCAAGATTTCCTTTGGCCTAACGCACGACACAAGGTTAGCAGCATTACCAGCTACTTTACTCACAAGATACTCAGACACCTAATATAGGTAGATTCAAGCTAGCAAGTCCCCTCATACAGGACAAGAACAATTTCATTTTTGCAAACTATTAAAAATACGGAGAAAGATGGAGTAAACATATATTTTAATTCAGGACACGCTAGAACCATGATCGATATGCCCGCTCACATCGTGGAACAATGGAGACAAGCCTGGAGTCGGGTATATCAGGAACGATATCCTGAGGTGCCTATAGATGAACAAACGGAGGAAATATCGCCGGACAAGTTCATGGAGCGTTTTCGGAAGAAGGCGGACGAACCCAATCCGTCGCGAGATATTTTACTGCAGGCTCAAGAGCTCCTGGACGGCCTGCTACAGCAAAAGCGACAAATCGAGGCTGATGTGGCATGGGCCACATCTTACCTGGCCAATGTCAAAGATGACATAGCGACCGGACGACTGGCCGACAGCTACCCGCCTTCTCCAAGACCGATCAGAAACCTCAAGCGACCGGTGCTCGTGGTCTCGGGGTATGCTCCGGAAGAGGGAATTAAGCGATTCTTCGCGGAGGAGTAACTCTATTGATGTGGACATTTATTATTGTGATCGATTTCAAAGAACAAAGTTTTTCTGTCTCATTTTTTTCTATCCTTATCATAACTTTCATTTTAAAAAATTGTTTAAATAAAACTATTCGTATTTACATTAGTCGCCATCCAATTCATCTGTACTATTTTAGAAATGGATCCCGTAAAGCTATTACAAAACGAGTTAACTCGAGCGCGACAGACAAACAAGGATCTCCACGACCAACTCATACACCTGGTTCGGGAAATACAACAACTCAAAGCTACGTGGGTTAACCCCACCAGGGTCAAGCCGCTGTATCAAAAGTTAGCCGCAGCTCAGAAGGGGTGGACCGAAGAAAGGCAATTGGTGACCAGCCTGAAGACCCAAATCAGGGGGCTAGAGGTAGCGTTGTCCGCTAGTCAAGAGGGGGCAGCGGTAACCTACCCTCTAGTTTTCGCCCCGGCTCAACTAGCATACCGAGAAGTGAATCCGACCCCATCCGCAATGCCAACCCCTGTCGAAAACCCTACTCCAACAATTCCTTCAACATCCAGTCGACGACCGGGTCGCAGGGAGCGAGCTAAGCGCCGAGCCGCTCGACTCTCCAATCAATGCACTTTTAAATAGATTATTGTTAAATATATTATCTTCCGTACATCTCTCAGTTCATTTACGTACTAATAAAGTTTTTTTTTAATAATAAAAAATAAATTGTGAGGGATTAAATACAACCACCAATCATTTTGTCTTTTCAATCTAACGCCGATAAACCAGCTGGATAAACGATAGAAATTTAGACGCAAAGGGACCAATAAGTAAAAGCGAGCGCAGGTCTTCTATCGACAGCTCGTGAACCCGAGGATTGTCCGAGCAACTATAGTATTAGCTAATGATACTCAATTTTTGCGGGCAGTCCACCACTTGAACACATTACCAACGTTGCCTAGCAACGGGTGCCAAGTGGCAGTTAGTAATCTTTTGTATGGCGTTACTAGGGTCGCCGGGAAGATGAGCAAGAGTTGAAACCCTGTAACCCACCATACAAATTTGGGGGCTCAGCCGGGATTGAATGATTGTCTTTGCGAAAAACCAAAGGAAATATCAGCAAATGTCTAAAGTTTAAATAGAAAATGTCGAGACGACATTTTATCGAACTGCGGAGAGATGTGATAACAATGAAAAACGACCAAACCGACTACACAATACATAAAGAGATAAACAATGACCAGTTTGCAAAAACCCAAGCAAACAAACTGATATGAAACCATGTTAAATAGATATCAACGCCAAAGCATTCAACATCCATTAATACTTGATGACACAACACCCGTGTAAGATACCAACAAAACGACAAGACGCATAAGCAAACAAAATATAATTAAAAGGGCAAAATGCGGGATAAAATGAAATGGGGTAAGTAAGGGGAATAACGACAAACGGGGAAAAACAATAAAACGATAATAAAATAAATTACAACGGGTAATTACAGTAATTAAGGTAATTGAAACAAAACATTAAACTAAGAGTTGAATGAATAGCATACGATGTAGTTAATTAGTATTTAAATAAATTTAATGGGTAATTAAAAGAGATTTAATAATTTTAGATGGAACCAACAAAAATAATAGGAAAACTAAAGGGGATTCTAAACATCGAAAATGACAATCTTGAGGAACTAATTAATAAACAAAAGTTAATTAAACGAGCTAAAGAGGATATATCAACGATTTCCAACCTATATTCCGACGAACATTGCATATTAATAAAATTGAGCGATATTGACAAAGATATAACAACTGAAAGAATATACGAAATTCTGTCCATGAGATTGGAAATAACCAAATTCGGAAAAAGCTGGAACAAGTTGATGAAAAAGGTCGAAAATATTGAAGACGAGATTGCAACAACAATGAAAGAGCAAACCAAGGCTTATTTGGAATGTTATGCGTGCAAAACAGAGGAAGCACGAGTAATGGTGATACCTTGCGGACACCTGAGTTATTGTCATGGATGCGCACAAGAGTCGCACTGCATGTTATGTCAACGAAAGATTAAGGAAAGACTAACTGTTTACTTTCCATGAATTGTTATGATATGAAATAAATGTGTATTGTTCATTATTCGAATTATTATCAGATAATGAAATAAATGAGTTGTGTAAAAATAACGTAAAAATAAATATGCAGTGTTCGTAGATAAAATAATAACCTGACAACGATAAATAAAGGTAATAGACCGAATACATGAAAGCCGAAGTAAGGAAATAATTAAAACACATGCACAGAGACACAAATAATTGGACGGAAAAATTTCGACAACCAACTTCCTAGAGTATAATTCTTTTTGTTTTATTAATATTATATTTATCGATACTATATTGAGATAGGACGAGGAAAAATGGTTAACCTGAGCTATCTAGTGATAGTACGCTCACCCAAGGGAAATCCTGATCAACCCTACTAAGAAAGGAACTGGTAGGCCAAGTCGCGTATGTCAGCAAGTAACCGGCGAGAGATTGATCACCTCTTTTGGGGAGCTTGTTGATGCGATTACCACAAATTTTGAAGGGGGAAGTGAAGAGATAGACCGAGAGGTGAGAGAAAGAGTGTACACGGAACAGAATTAATAGTTTTGATTAAAGGTACCTAGAGATGACTTCTTTTTTTCCCTAGCTGGTGGTGAGGCACCAGAGGACAGCTACGGACTGTCGTGCTCAGGTTGTTATCAGCCAAGGGACTGATGGCGCTGAGCCGTTCGATACAAAAACCCGGATCACACACCGAGTATCGAACGATTTTTTTTATTGCTGGGAGGAACTCGATACAATAACCCGGATCCCACACCGAGTGTCGAGGGCCAAACGGTAGGTGAGATGTGAACTAACCGGTAAATGGTTCATACTCAAAATGTCCTACTAAGGTCAGATAAGGGCGGCCGAATTGAGCCGGGAAATCTGACAGGTCAGATAAGGGCGGCCGAATTGAGCCGGGAAATCTGATTGCAGAGGCGGGCAGGGATTAGAAATTTTCCGCGCCTATATTTAATCGCTTCCTTTTCTTTTCACTATTCGGGAAATCAAGTAAACCGCTTTTGGAACTTGATTGAACGTCTAGGCATTTCCATACTTTTATATTCTTCGAGGTACACAACCCGGATCCCACACCGAGTACTGAGGGAATGTTTTTTTATTGCCCAGCGAGGAGTTTGGTACAATAACCCGGATCCCACACCGAGTACCAAATATCCGAATGGCGGTGAGTAAAGCGTAACCGGAAGAATACGCGGCCAAAAGACGCCATGGCTTGAGAGTCAGTGTGAGGCCTCAAACATACCCAAAAGTCACTGATGAGCTCAAGTCCGGTGAAACAATGAGAGATAATACGAATAAGATGAATATGAATATGAGTAAAGACGAAATTGATAGAATACGATTTCGATTAGATTAAACAGTAAAGATGAAATACAATTATGATTAGATATTAGAGGCCGTGGAGTGCCGGATAATTATGATTAGATATTAGAGGCCATAGAGTGCCGGATAATTATGATTAGATATTGGAGGCCATAGAGTGCCAGATGAGATATAATTATGATTAGAGGCCACAGAGTGCCAGATAAGATATGATATGAGTAAAGATGAAATATGATTACGGATAGATATTAAGGTCACAGATGACCAGTAAACGAGTTAAAGCCGAAGGCCGAAGAGCCAACGGAAATTATAGAGGGCATAGAGCGCCAGCGATTGAGGATTAAGCAAATGAATTTTTTGGGAGACATAGGAAAAATAATTAATGGATTGAATGAGAGTATGAATATGATGATTTTATATTATTGATATTATGATATAGATAATTGATACGACTATATAGATAACTGATGAGACTATATAGATAATTGATATGAGATTAATAGATAATTGTTACGAGGTATAGATGATTAAAAATAGACTTAAAATGAGGGGGGTGAGTCAGATAAAGAAGACCACCACGATAAATGCGAACAAGGGATAATAACGTATATAGTATGGTAAATGGAGGAGAAATTAGTATAGAGTATAGAATATTGGAGTGTCATTTATTTTTAGGAAATCAATAGTCCAAACAAAGCAATCCAAGTCAATTTCAAAACAAAGCAAAGAGAGAATATTTCAGAGCAAACGACAAATCAAGTGATAATAAAGAAACTTGAACAAACGAGTAGAAAATTTGAAAAACGTCAGAGTAGCTACAAGCAATAAGCAACCAGAATTGCAAAGCAGCCAAAGCAAGCAAAGAGAAACGAGAAAACCAGTCAAGCAAACGAATAACCGTAAACATTGATAGCATCAGCAACCACACGAGAAGCAAAAGCCAAGAGAATAGAGAAAAAAGTTTATTAAAAACAGAAGAAAAGAAAAAAGTTCGTTACAGCAGAAGCGTCAACACCAGAGCATCAACTACAGCAGCAACAGGAACCGGCACAGATAGCGGATTAACCGATTTTGAATTTAATAGTAGCGAAGAGAACGAATTACGTAATATCGAGAACCAATTGGCAACAATAGAATCAGTGAACGAAGAAGAGAATCTAGACAACAATCCAAACATGACAACTTCTATAAATTCTTCAATTCCGGATGCAAATATATTGGCAAATAACAACAACGTGACAGTAGGAGAATTCAGAGAAAAGTTCAGAGGAGAACCGTTCGACGGTAGTCTCAACAAATTAGATACATTCATAAAGGAATTTGAAGTGTATAAAAATATCTGTCACTGGACAGATCAAAAAGTAAAAGAGCGACTACCCTTATATTTAAAAGGGAGCGCACAAGATGTATTCGTAGAAGAAGCGAGAGATGTAACGAAATTGACAACGTGGACAGAGATTAAAGAGTTCTTGATAAAAATATTCGGAATAGAGAAAAAGGGAAATAGGAAGATATTGGACTTCCTACATCGAAAACAAAGACGAGATGAATCAAATGCAGTATACGCATGTGAATTAAAGAAATTGTGTAAAGAAGCCTTCGGAGAAATAGATTTGCCCGAAGATAAAATGGTAGACGTTTTCATAAGAGGAATCAAAAGAGAAGACATACGAGCCAACCTTGGATGCTTGGCACCAGAAACACTAGATAAAGCAGTAGCAATCGCAAATAGATGTGAAGCCCATCTGGGATTGGGATATCAAGTGGCAGTCTTAGCCACAGAACCAACAGTCAACGCCAACAATCAAAACAACAATATCAACCCAGCTATGAATCAATTCATACCCAGAGCACAGCAGATGTTCAAGCCACCAACAACAAGAAATCCAGAAGATAGAGGTAATAACCAAGTAAGCTATAATAATAATTTCAGGAACAAGCCAAACGCAAACGAACAATGCTCCACATGTCAAAAAATGGGACATAGATCAGAAAATTGTTTCCGGAATTACAACTGCCAGATATGTGGTAAACGAGGGCATACCGAGAGAATATGCCAACAACTTAACAGCAAAGCGTGCTATAATTGTGGTCAACAAGGGCACATCGCAAGGCGATGCAACATAAGAGGAGAGTCAAACCAATCAAGACCAAACAATGATCCTACAAGAAATCCACAAATTAACGTGATACAAGAAATAGACATGTTACGGGAAACATTACAGCGAATGCCCATGGAATTAAAAGAGATGATGCAACAGATGCCCGCCAATATACAGCAACAACGAATCAATGTAATGAGAAACAATGAGGAGATTCAAGAGCTGCGAACCAGAGAATATCAAGAGCAACAACAAGCTGAATGGCAAAGACTACAAACAGAGGAAGCCCAAGAAATCCAGCAAAGATGGGAGAATCGAAAACAAACCCCGAAAAGAATTAATATGATGAGGATGGAAATTCCAGATGAAATTCACACTGCGGAGCAGTGTGTTGAGAACGAAGGGGGAGGAAATATGATAACCGATAATGAGAAAACAATTGAATTGAATACGATGGAGAAAATAGAGGTCATCAAAGAATTTACAGAGGAGGAAAAACAGAGACGTCGAAAATTAAAAGAAATGACAACTGAGAAATCAGACGAACCAGAGAGTAATCGAGCGGAGAAGATGATAACGGAAGATCAAAACGAGGAAACACTAATGTACGAGATAGATGAACTCGAAAATGAAATTATGACAAAAACAATAGAGAGTACACTCGAGAAAATAAAGCAAGAGGAAGCTTTAGAACAAGAGGAGGATCAATTAAAAGAAAAAGAAGCAATCCTGAAACAAGAGAAAGCGGAACTAAGAAAGAAGGCACTAATATTAAAAATAGACGGAGCGTTGAAACATTTAGAACAAGAACAAGCACTAGATCAAAAAATAGAAGTGATGGCAAAGAAAGTGCTATCACAGGAAATGAAAGAGCCAGAATTAAAACTGCAAAAAGATGAACAAGAAGCATCAATGTCAAAAGAAAAAGAGATATCAGAACCAATAATAACAAAAATCGAATCCAGAGGATATTGCTACAAAAAATAGAAACAAGAATCAGAAAAGAAAAGCCCACGTGGAGTGAAGCTCAAATTGAAAATAGAATAAAAGAGATATGGTTCCAAACAAAAGGACCAACAAAGATAATGAAGAAGGAGGAACAACTGCATATTAATATGTTGAGACAAATACCAGACGATCAAACAGATGAAGATGAAAGTGAAATAAGCAGTCTGGGCGAGAAATATTTCAGTCATGCGAAGAAAACAAACCGAATAAAGACGAATCAAAATCTGAATTAGAGGAAATAGAGACGAACGTGCCAAGAGAAGACGAAACCGAGATACTGAAAGAAATTAATGAAATTGTAGAAGAAGTAGATCGAAATCAAATGTTCTTAAACCTCAGAGATACAACCGCATACAGCAGAATAATGAAATTAATCGCAAAAGGATATCAACAAGATAACGGTACATTACAGCATCATGGAAAGACATGATAAAAAAGTACCAAGAGAATTTGAAAGAATACGATAGAGAAGAGTATCAGGTAATTATTGATTTTCCAGAGATACCAAGACAGATAATAGCCACAAGAGGCGAAAGCACAAACGAGTTGTATGATTGGGTAGTGAAAAAGCTAGGACCCAGTTATAAAAATAAACCTTTAAATTATCAAGGAAGGAAAATAAAGCGGGATATACACCTTGTGGATGCTCTAATATGGCCGAAAGGAATAAACGTGGTAACATTAAACAAAAATGAAACCGAAGAAACGACAGCAGAAATATGGCAGAAAATTCAAATATTGTATACCAAAGAAATAAAACCCGGATTAGAAAAAGAGAGACAAAAGATAATGAGACAAAACCAGATAAAAATGACAGAACAAGCAATAGATCAAGCCAGAAAATATATTAACCGATTATCGTTAACGAGACCGATTTCCATGAAAATATTTGTAGAAGCCGTACGAGATACAGACATAATGAGATTCGATAATGAGAGAACAGATGAGTTGATAGCCAAATATGGAGAGCACCAAAGAGATATGAGGGGAGATGAACCAATAAAGATAAAAATAAAGCTACCGAATGATGAAATAAAAGAAATATTAGTAGATCCCGATTGTCAAATGCACGAGCTATACCGACGGATAAACCGAGAAATTATACAACCGATAATCGAAAACAGTGATGATGGTATGGTAGAAGACGTGGCAATAATGTACCACAAACGGCAAATAAGTCCACGAGAACGAACCCCGATATACGAATTAGGTATATGGGAAGACGGACAAACTATTAATATCATAGCCATGGATGAACCAGAGAGAAAAAATACAACAAAAAAGGAACAACAGATCCAAGAATTTCAAGAGGAAATGAAAAGAAAGATGGATCAAATATTAACCATCTACCAGTTATGGAGACAAGATGCGAAGTTGAACACAAAATTACAACCAATAGATGATTCGCGATGTCGATCAACACCATGGAAAAAGGTGTATGATGAAAAGACAAAAGAGTGGAAATGGAAAATGGAGAGAACCGAACCGAAATGGAGAAAATACATACCAGGAGAAGCGCCAGAAGATGCAGCTAATGAAACAACCTTGGAACTCTATGAAGATGAACCATACGAAAATCTACCAGAGGAAATGATAAACGAAATGGAATGGCAACCAGAAGAAGACGAGGAAATAAACGATAGAGCTCGATTAGCCCCATACACATGGAAAATAGGTGGATGGGCTGAAAAAGTAAAATCGGCTGAGGAAGAGAAAATCATCGGTATCACAAGTCATCAATTCTATACAGAAATCGGAGGATACCGGATGAAATTGAGAGTGTACCCAAACGGAGATGGGGTAGGAAAAGGAACACACCTATCAGTGTATTTTCTATTAGCAAGAGGCAGATATGACGGCAAGTTAGAATGGCCATTTAATCGAAAGGTCACAATTTCAATCGCTAAACCCGGAAAATGGGAAGAGCGACACAGCGAAAAATTGGGAGTAGACCCAAGATCAATGATAAGTCAAAAGCCAAAATCCACTGAAAATGTAGCGGGAGGAGTACCACAATTTTTATTGAAAAAATATGTAACACCCCAATTCGTGAAAGATGACACGATATATATTACAATCGAAGTAGAAACGGAACGAGAAATGAAAATACGAATTCAACAAGAACAAGCGAGACCGCGAATTAACGTACTCGAAAAACGAATTCCAGGAATAAAATATTTGCCCACAGATATAGACGATCCTGTGGAGGAAGGATTAACACGATTAACAGAAACGCAAAAGTGTAGAGAGTTAGCAGCGATATTGAGAACCGGAGCAAAGAATCAAAGACGAACTGTAACAGATTTAGCAAACTGGATAATCGATTCTTGTAACAGAGTGGAGAACCTGCGAAATATCGTAAAGGAAATAGAGGAGTATCGGAGAATGCACGCGTGGTACCCAGAGCAATTCAGAGAAATTATCCGAAAATGGAAACATACCGAATGGGCAGCCGAAACAATAGAGAAGTATAGTTTAAAAATTATGATGCCAGATTTCGAACCAATTGAAAAGAGAATTTAATATCACCTGCCAAGGTAAGTGAAGTGAAAAGAGAATACCGTATGAACCGCCATTTCATTTACAATACGAAGGACGCTCATTGGATGACGATCTCGAATTGGAGTTACGCAAATGCAATGGGATTGATAAATATATTAACAGTAGCAAAAATTGCGGGTAGAGAACTCAATAAAAGAGAAATCAAAACGAAAACGCCAAATAGGGCGACAGAAAGTCTAAATACGCCAGAAGTCCCACCTGCAGCAGATGAAGTAATCGTCATCACAAAGGAGATGAGAGATACTAAACGATCTAAATGATATTGGTGGATGAGGAAACAACCGGAGAATACCGGAATCAAGAGATTTATTCATGACAGAAAACGAAGACGATCCGATAACAGATGAACCAGACGAGCTAGTATGTGGTCAAAGACAACTAGTCGAAATTATAGAGCCAGATACCGAAGAGGAAAATAAAAAGAAAGAGAGAAGGCGCCGAAGCTCGACAGGAGACGAATGGGATAACTGGATAAATGAACGAGGAGCTACAACATCCAAAGAAACAGCAGACGAACAACCCAAACGAAAAGAAACAGGTACGGCAATGGAAAAGAAATCCAGAGGACGACCAAAGATTGATAAACCAGCTCCAGAAAGGAAAACCAAAGAGCAAATGCAGATGGATCAATTAACAACGAAATTGAACAAGCTCAGCCAAGTAACGAAGCAGTTACAGGGAAAACTAAAAGGCCAAGAACAAGGAGCAAAATGGATCAACAGATTGATAACTGATATGCTGGGATTAGCAAATCCAGAAATAAGGAGAAATTTAAAACTTAATAATATCGGAGTAGAAGCGAAACAGCTTTGGGCAGCAATAAAGCCAATAATAAATAAAATCATGGACAACAAAGTGCGAACCACAACTAAAGATCCAGAGGAATTGCTATTGATAATAAATCACTTAACGAAACGACCTGATGATCCAAATAGATATTTGGTAGGAATGGCTTATCTAATGTATAATACGATAGTGATATACAGAAAGCGAACTCCCAGATACAACCCAAACGGATACGAATTCGCAATAACGGATATTATCAGGAAAGTAATTGAACCATTCATCTTGACTCAAGGTGGATGGCAAGCTTTTATAAATATGGTAAGTAAAGACGATCAAACTAGATAATGCAGACAAGTTGAAGGAGTTTATTAACGGAATTGAAACGACAATTAATGCAAGCGATTCAAACAGCTAGAAAAGGAATGATGCGATAATCACCACAATAACTCATAATGGATGATGTGCGTGAAAGGAGTAGAACCGTTTGTAGTATATGATTGTGAAATAATAAAGATTGGTGATAAATTCACTAAAAGAAACGGAAGAGTGCAAAGCTGCAAACCCCGGTAAATTACAGACAACAGCAACAGCAGTATCATATAATGTATATCAAGAAGTGGATTTCATCAAAACAGAAATCAAAGAATGTTCAGTAACAAGAAAAATTGTAGCATTTCATTGCGGACATCACTCACATTCAACAATTATAGAAGCCGGAACGGAAACAACAGTAGTTTCAGTAACGCGGACGAATGCGAAGAAGGATTCAAACAAGGACGTTCAATAAGCTGGACGAGTGAATGATGGCCGAGGAAGAGATAAAACTACCGAGTATACGCTCCCGGGAGAAATAACGGCTGGAGACGGAACATGCCAAGGAGGAGAGTCACCCTATTGAATGCAACTAGTCAGGAGTGGGTAGTGATTGAAAGCTACAAGTAAAGTTGGAGAATACCAAGGATATTTCGACCTCCAGATACCAGCAAATGAAGAAGTACCTCAATGTCTAGCAACAGATAGATCATGCAATACGGGAATGTCAACGATCGTATATCACGCCGATACCAGAACTTGTAGACTCACCTTATTGAAAAGTGCAATATTTGATGAAGTGCAAGGACAAGTGCACAGAGAAACCGAAACTAACACTCAAAAAAGTGCATTAGATGAATTACGGAGAACGGAAGAATCGGAAAACCCACAATCACCACGACTATTGGATCAGAAGGTCACGCCAACAGAAATAGTAAATATCAACTGATAACCACCATCGGAAGAGATTCATTAAAAGGGCAATGTGAGTAAAATGTGACGAAATGGTAGCCAGTACCAATTATTAAAGGAAATTCTTATCGCGAAACAGCAATACCAAACGCAAAAGCGCAATAGACGCCAAAGTGTGAAACTATATCTGTAATATAAAACAGTGGATTTCTTATATCATAAGGATTGGCATCAAACAGAGAAATATACTAACGATCTAGTTTAAAAATGACGTATCTTGAACAGAGAAAATATTAAAAACAAATTGCAAATGCAATCACAAAACCGGATAATTGCAATTCCATTTCCACCCAGAGGGATATTTGAAAGAATGTCGGAGAAGTTATGTACAGTACAAATGCGAAAAGACAATTGCGAACTGCCAGAAATTCAACATTCCCGAAGAATTAAATGCATAAACGAATAAGTAATGCATAAAGGAAAAAATCAGATTCCGCTCAGCCAGTGACAAGGATGATAAATCCCAAGAAAATTTTACCAATCTGTTCAGTTGTAGTAATGTATATGGACCATTATTCGAAATAAGAGACGGAAGTTGGTTACAATTTTCAACTCGAGTAATAGTAGCACCACCAAAAATATTTGGACTACAGAATTGGCTAGCGAAGCAGAATTCAAACCAGTTGATATATCACAGAGTGGAATATACCAAACAAAAGATCTGGAACGAGCCAGAGAACATTTATTATCCCAGCACAAAGGCAAGCATATTATCCCAACATTGTAATAAACGGGAGGTAACAATATGGAGAGAACCAATACGATTGTACTATCACCAGATCTTTTTGCAAATTGATGAAGCGATGTGGGGAAGATTCTTAATCTTCGGACAAATGATGGCAGGAATTCTAGGAATAATTCTCTTTATTCAAATAGTAAGAGTGATCTTACACAAATGTTAGCATGTTTCGATATTTACAAAAAGAGAAAGGAAATCAACTGGAAAATGGCAATTGGATTTTTACCATTCTTAGCTAAAACAATGGTGTTACATGGACACTCAAAAGATATTCACAAGATAAAAAGATTAGTAGGGATTCTGACGAAAATGAATGGTACTGATGAAGAAGTCGGACGGAATTTAAACAATAATGAGATTAGAAGCGAGAAACCAGAATGAAGCGACAGATAAACGAGCAACTGGAAACGATGGATAAACTTTCAAAGATGATATGCAGGCGACACGCGACAATGACGAAATAGGAGGACAGATGCTAACTCAAAGAGCAACTCAAACAATGGGAAAATCGAAAGACAAGACATAGTGGACATACAATCACCACCACCAGTATATGAATGTCTAAAGAAAACAACAAAATCAGTAGAAAGAAACGTACCGATACCAAGACCAACAACATTACGAAATATTTATCCAGTACCATACGAACCAAATTGGGCAGACCTTAGTACCAAGAACCAGCAAAATCAAAGAAGGTAAGATCAAGATCCAGAAATCGAACCATAGCTATGTTACAACGCTAGCTGGACCCCAAACATTAACGGTACCTTTGACATAGAGATAAATGGAGTAGAAATAAGCAATGATCGATACCGGAGCAAACTTTCAGCTATAAAAATGGATAAAATACCCGGAAGATTGTGGCCATGTATAGAAGAAGCTAACATGGATGTGATAACGTCAGTAAAGAATCGGTCGCAGTCATCGGAGAATCTGGTCAATAACGAGTATAAAAATGTGAAAATCAAATTACGTATCTAGTCGGTTATTAGGAGATTGAGTGCGATTGTATAATTTGGAACAGATCTCATGCAGAATTATTAAAGGAGAATAATAATAGATCTAAGGAATCAATGAGCTGAGAGATAAAACCGGACGAATATGTATGTTGAAACAGAAGTGAGATGTTCAAGAGAAAAATGTAGTGCCAGGGCGCAACAAGCAAATGATTTTGCATGTGAAGGTAAACGAAAGAAACTAGGGGAGAAATGATTTTCGAAACCTAATCACAAATTCGAGAAAAAGAAAGAAACTGCCATTAGCCAGAGAAATAGTGTATGTAAACGATAAAGTGAATTCCAATCACATTACTATTTTGATGAGGAAGATAAAGTCATTTACGAAAAACGAAAGACTGGGAAAGTTTAAACCGATGATGGATATCGAAACTTCCAAACAACAAAAACGGAAGGAAATGAGGAAGATATGGACAAATCGACAGTCCCAGCTACTAAACGAAAACGAAAAAGAACAACAACATAAAATGCAATGGAATTTAAAGATAATAATTTTGCAGCATCTGATTTAGATCTCGGTAAAAGCGAATGTAACGCAACATACGATAACATTAAACAGATGATACCCAATAAAACCTACTACGGCCATATCGATTGGAGAAAGCCCAAAACCAAGAAGCAGAAAAAGAAGTTCAAAAGATGTTAGGACGCAGGAGTAATTCGAACCAAGTTGCTGCCATGGCATTCCAGTAGTCATGGTAGATGAAAAAGACCGAACGCAACGATTTTGTATAGATTATCGACGGACTCAACGCGGTAACAAACCGAGATACCTACCCGTTACCAGATATAAATGAAATGTTACAAACGTTACACGGAGCAGCTTATTACATCGCTAATTAAAAAGTGGTTATTTCAGATAAAAGTCAAGAAGAGGACAGAGAAAAAACTGCCTTTACTTGGAAAGATCTATACCATTCAAAGAAAATGCTTTCGGATTAACTAACTGCACAGCTTCATTCAGAGATTATGAATTTCGTAAGCTCACGGCATAAAACAAGTATTGGTATATATTGATGATTTTTATTAATTTAATTCTAAGCACATTCGAGCAACATTTAAAAAGATATCCGTAAGCGTATTTGTATCGATTAAGACAAATGGAAGTATTGAAACCATCCAAATGCGATGGCAAAAGTAAGAAGTCACATTCTAGGAAATGTGTCGGCAAAAGGTAAAGAACCAGATCCAAGAAACATCGAAAGAATAAAGAATTCCAGTACAAAAACAGTCCACGCAGTGCAAAGAATTTTAGGCTTATGTGGATACTATTACGAAAGTTTAAATCAAGAATTATGCAACATTGCAAAACCAATACAGGAGTTAACCAAAAAGATACCCCGTTTATATGGGAAAAGGACAACAAACAGCCTTTGAACACTCAAGATAAACTATATCAGCACCAATACTCGTACACCCAAATTTCAAAGAAACCGTTTCTGTTAGCGACAGACGCAAGTGGATAATTGCATCTGGAGGCAGTCCTAGGACAATGGATGACGTAGAAAGAGAGCGAGTTATTGATATTATAGTCGAACATTCAAGAAAACATGAAAGAATTACTCTGTGACTGAAAGAGAGGCATTAGCAATATCCAAGCTATAAACATTTCAAATATTTATTATGGGGTCCGAGATTATATCACTACTGACATCAAACCATTGGTATGGTTGGGCCAACACAAGAAGCTCAAGTAGATTGATGAGATGGGCGATGCAGCTACAAGAATACTCGCCATAATATAAAAATTCACAAATCAATCAGGAAAAGCGAACCGGCCTAACGCAACTGCATGTCAGAATTGTATTTGAGGACATAATGGACCATGAATGTAAGACGAATATGCATGATTATCGCAGAAGATACGATTTTACAAAACTGAAAAACGAGCAGAAAGAAGACGAGGAATTAAGAACAATAATCGAATTATGGACCAATGATATGAAAATTCGACAACAACAGCAAACTGAGAGAGATAGGAGAAACACAGACATCGAATACCAGGAGAAAGGATGGTTTATTATTTAATGGATGGCGAGAAAACGACTTATGTGCTTACCAGAAATAGACGAAAAGAAGTATTGATGCAAACATGATGGAAAACTTTGGAGACAACATGTCAACAAAAGACGGAAGCACGATTACGTCAAAAATATTAATGTCCCGGCCAAATATCGGAGAAGACGTGAAAGGAATGGATAAAGAATTGTCTGATATTGCGATACCACCAGAAAAGCACAGGAAAGTAAACTAAAGGCACCGATAAAGCCAATGCCGATTCCACCAGAACCCAATGACCCGGATGAATGCAATGGGATGTAGTGAATCCATTCCAGAAACCACCGATGGAAATATCTACATGTAGTGAAGATTAATTTATCAAATCGGACATTTTGCAATACCAGATCAAAAAGCCGACATACGAGAATCCTAGAGAGAAATATGCCCTGTAGATATGGAACACCCAAAAGATTTTTAACTGACAAGGACCAACTCATGAGCGAAATCATAGAAGAATTAACGAACTAACTTCAAATTGAGAAGCTGAAACCATCAAACCGTACCATCCGCAAACAAATGGTCAACCGAACGATTCAACGGCATACTAATAGAAATGATGTCAAATTATGTAAGCAGACACCAAAAAGATTGGGATAGATATATAAATCTATGCCTTATGGCTATAGAATGTCAATACATTCAGCAACAAAAATGAGTCCATTTCAATTAATGTATGGCAGAGAATGTACAATGCCGATAGACTTAGAATATCAACCACCGATATTCGCAGTATAATGGAAATTGATGATTATGTAACAGATTCAAAGAGCGAATCAAGGATCGGAAAACAGGCAGGTATGAATATTAGATTCAATCAAGAAAAGTTATAAAGAATTACAGATAAAAGCGAGACGTACGCGACATAACTTTCACAGTTTGGAGACTGGGTAATAATCGCAACGCCAGAAATTATCACCAGGAGTAGCCAGAAAACTACAAAGATGTGGTAAAGGACCAATATGAGATATGTATGTAAACGAGAACAATGCTCCAGTTAAATTTAGTCAATAACCCACTCACCAGACTATTTACGTATGTAAGCAGATGTAAAGCGATACTAGAACAATAACAAGAGAACCGCAGAAAATCGAGGTATGCACCCAGATTCACATAACTCAACAGCTGAGTATAAGCGGATTAACGATGAGTCGAAAAATAGAAACGACATCAAATAATATTGCAGAAGAACTAAACCAGATGAATCCAAAATAAATCTAAACGCGACCCAGATAATGGTAAGACAAATGGATTATAATAGAAAAGCATCAGAGAAATAATGCCAGATGGGTCGAGGAAGGAGGATGGAGAATGTAAATAAAGCGGGTAAAAATCGCTAATGGATTACGCAAAGGAGCTAGAAGTCCACCAGAAATGATCGTATCAAAGAAAATATACCCATGATATTCACTATGGCAGATGTAGAAAGGAAACGTACCTTTACATATTGCAGTAAGCATAGAAACACCCAACGAATAATGGAATATATTCAATTTTGGGCAGAAATGCGGACACAGCTCAAATATACCAAACGAAGAGGGACAACAATTCACTAATGTCGCAGTTGCAGCAGATGCTTCTACACAGTTCTGAGAGAATTACCAGAACGTGGATTCATCGTTCAAAGAGAAGATAATGAGAAATAATGTACTATATATTAATGCACTGAAATCCAGACAAGTCAAGTGCAATAAAGTTTTATAACCACTAACGCGTACAATTAGAGAGAGAGAAATAATGGGCAAAACAATCCAAACACAGGGAAAGCTATCGACGCCAAACAAGACAAGCACAGCCCAATCGATGGAAATGGACCTACGATGTCTACCACTTAAATAATTTCGATTTAAACTATATGGTAAGAAACAGAAAGTCCTTGAAACGAAACAATATAATGCCACTCCGCAATTTCCAAAAACGTAAAAAGCAATGTTGAAATGGAAAGGACTGAAATCACAAATCATCCAAAAGAGCAATACGAATCGGGGATAGAAAGGAACAATATTGATGATCAATACATAGATGGCAATCGAAAGCAAATAAGATTCGCAGCGTAGCAAACAAAGAATAGAAGATGGATGATATAAAAGCCAGAATAATAAAAGTATACGAAATAATTGAAATAATAAATGTCGAAGGACGACATTTCAAAGGGAACCACCGGATGGAATAATAATGGAGAAGGAGGAAGTGGCAACACAAAAACAAGATGATCAAGATGCCAACCAAATTGCTGGAGATGAAAAAACAACCCGCACAACAAGAGAAAAAGGAAGCATCAACGAGGAACGTCAAGAAACGAACACAGTAATAACGAGGGAAACGAAAACAAAGGAATAATGTTATTACAAAAGGAAAAATCAAAACCGACCGACCCTGCTACAAAAAATAATGATATTAATCACGTCCATCAAGTTAACGGAAGCCGACGAAAATATCACGAAAGAAATGAGATCGTTCAGAATACGAACAATAAACGATAAAGGAATTTCGAGCAAAAGAGAATATGCTTACAACTGACAATGAATACAAGCATTAATTGTCAATTCGATTCCATAGGAAAACCGGAAGGATGGAAATACGATCCGAAAATTACAATCATCCATGTCAAACACTAAAGACGTATGCCAGAGATGCTACAAAAGACAGAAACGTATCCAGTAGAGCCAGGGATAGGCAATTCCGAATAATAAACAGAGGAAATAGAAACGATTGAACAAGTATGTAATCAAAACAAAATTATCGATTGTTGGAAAATGAACATGAAGCAGGAAAGAAATGCGAATGGGATAGCCTAGAGGAAATGCGGAATATATAATATGTGCCAACAATGATATAATAATAACTGCCACACTAGCCAAATATCTGGATTTGAAATTCACAACACCGAAAAGTAAGAGCTTATCAACTGTCGAGCACGAGAAATACAGAAATAATAATAAAAGTGGAATAACCCAAGAGTGGAGAAGAGATAATAGTTAAAAACATGGGCAAAAACCCATTACAAGTTTGTATATTCGAAACTAAAAAGAACGGAAACGATGAACGAAAGAATAAATGTCAATCAAACGAGGAATCAAACCAAAAATTACCGTAATTCCAACTAAGAAAGCGTGGAAAGTATATAGTACACGTCAGAAGAGGAAGAGTGATTACTGGAAATCAATAACAAGATAAGTTACTGAATCAATTACGACAAAACGTCCGGAAAAAGAAACAAAAGAGAAACCGTACCAACGACAGATCAGAGAAAGTAAAGCAGTAATAATAAACATAGAATCAATGCGCAAATGAAGAGGAAATAGTAATCGAAACACAGGTGAAAAACCCATCACGAAAGTGTATACGAACCAAAAAACGAACAGTAACAAAAGAATCCAATGTGAAACGAGCAAAAATAATAACGAAGCGGAAGTACCGCCATACCGACGAAAAAGAAAACTGGAAAATATGTTAAATATCCAAAAGGGAACTCATGAACATTGGAAGAACGATAACAAGGAACCACTCAAGTTCAATGCAACAGATCACCTGCAACAAAAAATACTGAAGAGAAAAACCAAGAAAGCGAAACATGGAAAAAAAGGAAATGATCATGGACGACAGCCACCTTTCAATTCAAGAAGCATTACAACTCCAGAAAGCACTTAATGTACAACCGAAAGAAGGTTAATGGAAACAACCAATGCAAGGGAAGCACACATGGCAGACCTAATGAAAAGAACTATATGATAAAAATTGATTGGATACAACAGCAGTAATTAGCAGCGTAGTGATGCTGATAGTAATTCAATTAGTAAGAACTCCGAAATGTAGAAAGAAAGATAGCGAAGAAAAAGAATTATGGCCAGCGGTGGAAAAATTCAACCTATGATATTGAATTAGGACAATACGATGTAGAAAAGAACCGAAGGAATACGAAATCAATAGGAAATTCTAGCACAAGCGGACTCTGGTTAAAAAGAACCGCCCATTATCGAAGCACAACAATGGTCATGAATCTTGATGTATACCAGATAATGAATAGAAATATGGGGATATAACGGATCCATTGCGTATAGAGTCCCGGAGACGATGGTGTAAAACGAGAAAAGACATTGTATATAGTGTAAATATTAATGGTAGTACTAATAGTAGTAATAGTAGCACGTATATAGAAATATTGTACAATGTGTCAGAAAATAGTAAGTCAAACAGAAATGCGATTGAATTATGATGTATTATAACTACAGATGGATCGAAATAACGCAAATCAACAAAATCAAGTGAGAATACCACCATTCGTAGAAGTAATACAACAACAGCAGCTGCCAATATACCTATTAGAAATTGGGGTAGAATTAAATCAAAGAATATACCAAGATCAAGGGAGTCGAGCACGTGGAGACGAAATGTGATTAATGACGCTAATAACAACAATTGCGCAAACCAGTGGCAATACTCATACTAGTATTTAACGGAAAGCGTAAACAGAGGCCACAACAAGCCATAAGATAGAAGAGGCAGCAGAAGAACAATACTACAAATTGCAAGATAAATGACCAATTAGCAATCAAGTTTAGAATGGCAAGCTGACGAAATTAGAGACTACGCAACAATCACAGCACGTAATCCAGCAAGTTGGGTGGAATGGATAGCATCGATGCCAGAATTCACCCCAGAACCGGATTCAACAGTGGAGTAAAAATAAAGCGTACCTTGTAAATATGTAATAAATAACAACGATAGAAGTAAAGCAACGTCGAATAATCAGAAAATTTTTTGTAGATATGTCAGGCAATTATCGAGAGAAAAGAGAAGCGAGATCCATCCGAAACACGAGACGAATAATGAAGAATTAGAGTGGTGAAACGATATAAAGAAAGATTAAAATGTTGTAAGAATGTAAAAGAATTAACTAGATTGGGAGGCGAGACAAACGAAAATGTGGATGCAGAATATGTACAAATTGTACGATAGAGTGATAGAAACAGAAACAATAAAATGCCCTGGATGTGACGAAAGTTGAAAGAGCGAAGATCCCACCACAATGGATAAAAGCCCTACAACAAGGATCAACAAATCTTATTAATTCAATGCCAGTAAAAGAATGTGATGGAAAGGACTTAATGAAGGAAGCGGAAAGTCACGCAATGAAATGCGAATATACGAAATATATGCGAAATGCCAAACGAGCACAACAAAAAAGACTACGAAAGACACCATAAAGTGTTACAAGAGAGAGGAAAAATGCGAATTCGTGGATCCATCGGCGAATGGATAAAATAGAGATGGAACAATCGAATCCAAAAGAGGAACAAATAATGGCGAATCTATTTGAAGGAATATGCGCAAACAACGGCGACAGGAAAGATAAGTCCAAATTAAAGGAACACTGGAAGAATGTAGCGGCACAACCAGTCAAATGTCCGTTAGAATTATTCAAATTGCCAGCACAATTACCAAGTTTGGGAAATGCCAAAAAGCATATGAGGAAAATAGTATCGAGCATACCGAAATCATGATGAAAACAATAGGAATGTTGGCATGGGAAATAAAAGCTACGAACAGAAAATGATGCACAAAAGGCGATAATAAGAGAAATATTAGAGTCCGAAAGAATTTCGAGAGAAGCAAGGAGACACAGCCAAAGAAAAATGGGCGAAATGGAAAAGAAAAAATGCAACAGATGACCAACAGCATAAAGGGACTAGAAACCAACAGTTCTATAGTCCAGAAAACATCCCGACAGCACCATTATATGGAAAATAAACCGAATTCGCAGAAAAAGCTTCAGAGAGCAAAGATGGAACACAGAGAATTTTTAGACAGCCCACCAATATAACACGTTGGAAAAATGGATACAAATTGGGGCATTAGACCTATATCCAAATGGAGATTGGGAACGCAACAGCACCCACATCAGTGTCTTCCAATCAAGTGGGAAAGGAGATTACGACGAGCTATTGAGCATGGCCTTTAAACAAACATGATATTAACCATGAAAGGATTATGAGGATCACGCCAATCCAATCAGAAAGGAAATGAACACAGTGGAAGACCAACAACCGACTGGAATACAGCGATTGGGACACCACGATTTTACCCACAACAACGATTGAGAGGAGAGGGATTCTTGCGAGAAGATAATCTGTATATAAAGTTAGAAGTGGAGAAGCCAGACAAGACGTTGTAAAAAGGAAAAGAAAGTGAAATAAATGTAAATAATAATAAAACCAAAATAATCAAAATTACAATATCAGAAAAATAGAAAACAAATTCATAATGAGATATTTAGATGGCAAGGCGAATCAGGAAGGAAAATGATAACAGATGAGAGAAGGACCGATTCGATATGGACAAGATTAGGAAAAAACCAGAGGAAGCAGGAAAAAAATTAAAACCTTATAATGCGCAATTCAACATTATACCAGTTTCGACACAACCGGACGACCATGGAAAATGAGGAAGGTAATTTACTCACAGAGAAAAGTAAGAGATGAGACTGAGAAAAGAAGAACAGAGATATCTAACGTTCAAAGATAATAAAGTATCACTGAACCGACAGAGTAAAGAGATGGCAGCCCAAGGATTCTTCTTTAGGACTCCGAATATAAACCTACGGATTGAAGTCACCTGTAATATTTCAGGAAGACTCTCGCATTGGGAAAAAGGAGAAACAGCAACGAGAACACCTGAGGAATTCCTCAACCTGCCCATTTAGGAATAAACATATGACGTCGGAAACAAAGCAAATAAACAGACTAGAAGGATTCGGACAATGCAAGAATAGACCAAAGATGAAAAGGGAGGTGAGAAAAGATAACGATAATAAAGAGTTTCGAAAGACCAGAGAATTAATATGGAAAAGAGACTATAATAGAATTCGAGAGAGAATTAAAACTTCAAAGGAATCCAAGAGCAGCGGAAATTTGCGAGTCAAGGTATTGTCAAACAAGCAAGAGGAATAATGTTCGCGAGGAATTAAAAATCACAACCAGTACCTAGATCAGAATGTCAAAAAGCTAAAAACATAAAGGAAATTGCATGTATAAGCAAGAAAAGAGTCAAAGAATATTGATAATATTCAGAAACCAGCCAATAAAGATATCTTAGATCGACCAAAAACGAGAACCATAATGTTAATTATCAAGGAGTAGATATCAAAGATGAAGAAAATAATCAAAGAAAGTTAGCCAACAATTTGGAATGGTATGACTCAACACAAGCAGTAATCCGAGTCAAATCAAGCAGATATCAAAGAGAAACAAAAGAGAATCGAGACAAATCAATGATAAAAGAGCATTTTAGAACAGTATCAAATGCGTGACATGTTGGCAAAACATTTGAAGAATAATTAATCCCTGTGGACATTATGGTCACATGTGAAGCATGTGGGTTAAAGTCGAAAATATGTCCAGTATGTAGAAACGATCAACGGGCCGGATACAAATGGATTCCGTTCGCTGATCAGTAATTAAAAATGGAACAATGTGTAAAAAAGTGGTAAATAAAGATAAACGAAAAACAAAATTATAAAAACTCAAAAAACACAAAATTAACGAGATGATGTAAAATTATGATAAATTTGAATGATTGAAAAGAGAGAATAATCATTATTAACATTTAGAAAACAATTATGAATCCAAACGAGACAAAGAAGTTTGATGAAAGAGGCTGAGAGTCAAACCAACAACGCAAAGATCAATCAGATCAATAAAGTAATAATGAAAGAAGTAAATTATGGAGGACAAAGAACGTTTACATTAAAAGAAATCTACAATCTGGCGAGAAGAGAATTGTGCAAGAGACTCAAAAAAACGAAAAATGATGAAAGAAAAGTGGGAAAACTACTAGAAACAAAAAATAACTCAACCCAGAAGGAAAAGAGAAAACGTACAAGAGCGAGAAGAAGAAATGAATGAAGGAATTTAATGCAGAAACCTAAACTAGAATCAAGAACCAAAGGAAAGAGATACACCTAGAGCAAGAGAAGCAAGATCACAGTGAAATCGAAAGATTGCGGAAGGGATAAAGACAAAGAAGCAGAGTACGAGAAGAAGGAGATGAGACGATAAAGACATAACAACAAATGCAGAAGAAATTGGGCAAATTAGCACCAATACGATAGAGAAAAACAAAGAGAACCCATTTGGAACAATGCCAAAGAATGGGCAAAAAGACAAGCGCGATATTGGAAATCAAATGACAGAGGATAGGACAACTCAAGAAGAATGGGATCGGAAATTCAGACATTATATTCAGCAAATAGCCGAAGAGGAAGACCGAACAAGAACTTTACAAAACTAAATGGGAAAATCGAAAAAAGGAAGTCAACAAGCTGAGAACCAAGGGCCAAAAACCATCGAAGAAAATAAGAGAGCCCAGAGACGATAGACAAGAGAGAAATGCTGACTCAGATAACTGATCAAGCAAGAAATGCGAATAGAATGGCAAGATTATGGGAGGACGCCAACCAAAACAATCTAGCTATATAATTGAACTAGAGCAGAAGTTGAGTACCAACAAACCAAGTAAAAGAGATGCAAATTCGAAGCAGGACGAAGCTCACCGAAAGAACAAAAACAACAATGGATCGGAGATCAAAGAAAAAGCAATAAAAAGAGAGGCGAAAAATGGAAAGAGCACTTTCAAGAAGCCAAGAAGAGATAGATCGTTACCCCAAAAAGGATACTAAATATGAAGTTGGGAACTTTGGAACAAGTCGAAGTACGAAGAAACATCGAGGAACTAAACGAGCAGGTCCAACCTTAGAAATTTCGGGAAAAAATCAGACAAGGCACAATAAGAAGGCTCAGGAGACACGAAAAGGAATACGAACAACAATCAAAAGCGAAATGTTACAAGATATCAGCAGAAGCAGAAAATCACTTACAGACGAAAAAAGACAAACCCAACATTAAACGAGAGAAATAACAGAACTCCAAGCAGGAGGTTGAAGGACACCGAGGAGATTGTTAGTAATTCAAGAAGAAATCGCAGTTGAGACAGAATCAACTCGAAAAGTCAACGAGCAGCTGAAAGAACAAGTTGAAGCAGAGATAAAAGCGATAAAAGCAAGGATATGAGGAAAATGAACAAAATCTGAAGAAAGAGAGATTGAAAGTTTAAAAGCTTTGGAAAATACGCATCGATTGGAACGCAAGTGGAGAACTAACGGAAAATACGGAATAATCTTGCTTATCTCTTAGACGAAGAGAATACAATATCAAACCGCTTGCGTGCAGAAATAAATACCTTGCAGAGCCGAACCACCAATCCCTGCTTATGCCGTTATATCGACGGAAATGCCAACATCAAATACCTAACCGAATCCGATGAAGGATTCGGGGAGACGGACGAAACGATAGCGTAAATTTAAAGAAGAAAAATGTAAAAAGTGTAAAAATAGTAAAATAATAAAATGATAAAAAAAAAAAAACAAAAAATTTGTAAATCGATGTAATATTTAGTAATGAATCCAATGAAATAATCGAATGAATCTAAGAAGACGAAGAATACGTACCAGACATTCAATTAGTAAACAAATCGAGCAGACCCACTGAGATAAGATTAATAGTAAAAGTGAGAAGACGAAAGAAAAGAGTTGGCAGAAATAGTGGAGGAGCAAGAACAGAAAATCGCTCGATAAATCAAACAATTAATACAATCTAAACAGTTAGCCAATACGTAATAAAGCGGAAAACTAACCATCTCAGCATGGGGCGAGAAATAGAAATCAAAAGAGAAGAAAACGAACAATTGAAACGAGAATTAGCCTGAAAATAAAACCCGCGTTATCCTGGAAGACTATGAAAAACCGAAGCAGAACGAATGCGAGACATGCAGAAAAGCGACAGAGATACGTAATACACTAGAAGACAGTTGTAAAAAGAAGCCAGAGAAATAAAAAGAAGAGCCATCAACAAGCCCAAGGGGAAATAGAACATTAACAGATCAGACTTCCAGGAAGCGAGACGAAAGCTGGAAAAACAAACAACCAAGCGAGTGGGTCAACTACAAACGTCAACTCAAGAGAAAAACAAACAAAGAAAGAAATTTACAAATGAAAATTCATAATCAACAGAATAATCAAAGAAGGTTAAAGAAACGATTAAAGAATTTCCCACAAAACTAACCGAGCGATTAATAAAGCCCAAATCCTGATAATGAGATTTTCAGAAATAAAATTAAAGAAGAAGTGCGAGAGAACACATCAACAGCCCCAGAAAGAGAGAAAGAGTAAAAAGGGCTAAACCACTGTATATAGTTGAATAAAATTGTAAATAGACGTAAATTGATTGATATATTTAAGAAATGAAAACCATGAACCACAAGTTATGGATCACCACACGATAATGATGAAAGATGAGAAAGTGTAATATGAAAACCACTTAAGAAAATGCGAGATCCCAACCTCAAGAAGAGAAGACACAGCACCTGTGGCGATTAAAAAAGAAATTTGTAGCAATCCCGATAATGAAGAATTCAGCAAATAAAAACTACAATGTATACAATGCCCCCATGAAAGAGAACAAGGATCGAGATAAAAAGAATATCGATAAAACCCAATATGATACAACCCCTACTGAAAAATAATGAAAGAATAACCAATATAAAATGAGAATCGAGAATAAAGAAAACCCTAGAATATCATCAGACATTCAAGACAGCCCAAATCAATCCCCAAAAACACCAATCCAAGAAATCACATTATCAATTCAAAAACAAATAGAAAAACGGAGTGGACACAGGAAATGAAACCCGTACAACAACTCTAATCATCAAACTCAATACTACCGATTAGTATAATATCCAACATAATAACTCTTAATATTGGGGCCCCTGTCTGCATCCTCGGCGCTAACGAAAAAACAAACCAAAATAAGCAATACCCCAATTCAGAAATTCAGAAGAATGTTCACTACCAAATTCCAAAATTAACAAAACTAACGTTGAAAACGACAAGACTCTCCGCAGATTTCATCAATCCGCCTTCCAAGATCAGCCAGCTGAAAAGCCGAAACCACGTCAGTGGATTCATTTCGAACCCAATATAACTGATTACATTGATTTGAACAATTAACGCGTATATTTACATTGATTTAAAACTGATATACAAAACTTGCAACTGATTTAAAAAACTGAACTATCTGAATTTTATTTGATAAATGTATCGATAGTAGGACCTTAAGTCCATCTTTATCTTGATGAGTTAACCATACGCGTAAAAAAACTTTATGATATGAAAACGGAATTGTAAATGTATTAATTTGGAAATCATTGAATTGCGGGTCGCAATTTATTACGGACCCGAGTGTTTTTTAATGTGGCCAAAACGTAAACGGCCTTTCAAAATGTTTAAATGGATAGAAAGCACAACAACGCAAGAACACAACACGCAATTTAAATAAAACCAAAACACCAATTAAACCATGTAAAAATCTGAGAAATAAAAGAATTAAATATAAATTAAGAAATCATAAGAAATAAAATAAAATATTAACAAAATGCACCAAGATCCGCACGATACCTACACAAATACAACAAGAACACGACAAATTCGACGAAATAAAAATCGTTAAAGTTCATAAGCAAGATTTAATCAAAAAATTATGAATTAGTAATATTCAAAAAAATTCTAAATAAGAAATTATAAAATAAAATCGAAAAAAATATAAAATTCAAATATTAGAAGTTGCTAGAAACAACAAGGTCGAATTTTGGTTTTACTACATCAAATTTTACACACACAAAATTTAGGTAATATATACTGATTCCATTTTCACATTAAAGAAAGTTAACCATTTTCGAAAACCAGTTATTAACCAGTTTTAAACCTTTTAAGACTAAAAACAATTTTTGAAATTCTCCGTGTTTTCAAATCATTTGAAATCTTTTAAATCTATTTCAGAATTTAGGTGAGAACCATTGATTTTGGATACCCTCTTTCCACGCCCGTGTCTTTGCATCTCTGTAGAGCTCTGCTCGGACCGTCGGCGTGGGAAGAGAGGCATTTGTTTATTATAGTGAATGTATACTGTTTTTTATGAATTGGAAGGGTAACATGTTAATTTTCTATAATATAATAAACATATTATGTATAATTTGGTTTCATATATAATCTATAATTTGTTAAATTAAAACCTGTCGAATATTTTTCCGGCCCACAGCCGACCGTAATGCAAGAAAATAAAATCTACACACAATCAAGATCGTAGTAAGAGCGTGGAATATCGCCAGATTCTGTGCCGTGAAGACCCAGCGTGCGGAACGCAGTGTTGGAATCTCCAATAATTATCCCCTAATAGCTGAAGCGAAGAATAAGGAAGAAGTCTCGTGCTACTTCCTCGTTTCTCAATTCTGTAAATCGACTTAACTCATACTACACAAATGGCTAAAAATCATCAACACCGAAGTAGTCCAGTGGGCATAGTAAATATATATGTAACACAGAAATGCGCTAAGGCTTATTAAAAGGGATTGGAACTAGGGTTAATTAAAATGGAAATCGTTGGTTATAATTCAAATTTAATATTCACAAAAAATAAATTGGCGAGCCAATAAATGAATAGAGATCAGTTAATAATAATTTAATTGATTCTGCATTGATTAATGTAAAAATATTTAGTTCCATTTAATAAATAAACTCATGATTCGATTGATTAATGTAAAAATATGGTAATTCACTTAACTATTACAGTAAATCAAAGTACTCATTTATAATAACTCATCGGTTCTAATTGATTAGCGTAAAGAATATTAACTCATTGAAGTACTATAATCATTTAATAAATAATTCACGTGATTTTAACTTAATTATTGTTTTAAAGTAAAACTCACTTAAAGCATTGATTTGAAATAAGTAATCGTCGATTGTAAGTTGATTATTAATTCATTAAAATATTTCATTTGATAAGTAACTATTTAGTAATTGTTTAACGAAAAGAAAATTAATTCATGCAAGTGTTCAATTTAATAATTCATTAACTTTTAATCGAGCAATATAAGGAAATTTCAACACGCCCTAAAATACCATATTGGTAAATGAACATTCATTTAAAA
>CM039679.1:69997246-70134011 GCA_022537955.1 Schmidtea mediterranea | reverse complement strand
CTTTGCCTTTCCTGCGACACAATGTGTTAAGAGGTGACTTTTTCCTTGCCCAATCGCATTTTATGGTTTTCAATTTCAGACCGTCCATTGTCCAGGTCGATACGAATACGTTGTACGGATATACTTTAAGATATTGCTCAACAGGTACGAGAATAAGTTAATACAGTCATCAAATATATCCATGACATGTGTTAATGTCCGGTGCGGTTCTACCAAAGTCCATACATCGCTCTGCATGAGGCTGGCTGCGTTGGTAATCCGAAAGCGCACTTTTCTTTGACAATTGATCATACGATCTTCCTTCCATAGGTAAACGCAGTTTTCTCTCTATTTCCTCTTTGACTTTATTTGCCCAGTAAGACTCTTTACATATCTAATGATGTAAAATAAGCGCCGTGTGTAACGTTCGTAACATCTCATTTTATACTGGTAACGGTATGATCCCGTTTTGCTTAACGCCATTGGAGCTCGTGATAATCTTAACAGAACCGTTGTGTCGTCTTTTTTCCTTTAACCCATGACCCACTGGGAATTGCCATCGGCCGAGCAACTGGTTCGATTACTCCTGGCGTCTAACATCTTTTGAATACTCTTTTTCTGCTACCGAGTCTTTGGCCTTCTGACAAACCGAGATGGCCGTAGTGTTATTGGGGTATCACTCTGTTAATGGATCGTATGTTGCGTTACAGGTCGCTTGTACCCGAGATCTAGAGTCAGACGCCTGCAAATAGACTCTTCTCAAATTCCATTAGCCGATTTTGTAATGTCTTTCTCAGTTCGCTTAACACTGATGTCGATGTCCATAATTCTTCCTCATTTCCTCAGTTCTGTTTGTTGTTGGAAAGCTTCAATATCCACCACCCATTCGGTCGGTAATTTTTCCAATCGCTTCGTTTTTCGTAAATGACTTTTAGCTTCCTCGTCAAAGTTAAGTAATGGTTGATTGGAATTCACGTGTGTTCATTTACGTACACTATCCTCTCTGGCTAAGGGCCAGTTCTGTTCTTTTTCCTCGAATTTGTGGATTAGGCTCAAAAACATCGTTCACCATCTTGTTTCGTCATTCACTTTCACATAGCAAGATCAGTTTGTGTGAAGTCCTGGCACTAGCTATCTCTTTCTAGCATCTCAATTCGTCCCGTGTTTATCTCTCAGCTCCCATCAAGATCTAGATCTATTATTATCTCTTTTAATAATTCTGGGCATAAGATCTGTTCGAATATAAAGTCTGCACTCAATTCCGTGATAAACTGCTGCTAAATCACGTATTGATTTTCCGCATGTCTTTATATTCGCATTACTCTTGACCAGATTTTTCCGATGACCCGTACGATCTTTGCTGCAGGTTATTGACATCCATGTTGCAGTGCTTCTTCTATACATGGCCATCAATCTTCCCGAGGTTAGTTTATCCATTTTATTGCTGAAGATGTTTGCTCCCGGATAAATCATTGCTTTTATTTCTACCCCATTTATTTCTATGGGTGTCCGTTAGTGTTGGTCCAGCCTAATGTTTGTAACCATAGCATGTCGAGTTTTCTGGGTCATGTGAGTCCACACTGTCTTGATCTTTGGCTGGTCCTTGGCGTACTAAGTCTGCCCATTTGGTTCGTATGGTACTGATAATATTCGTAATGTTTTTGGATCTTGTATACTGGTACTTGTCCGTCTACTGGTGCGTTTCTCCCGGACTGATGTTGTTGATATCTTTAGACATTCATATACGTGGTGGATGATTGAAAATGTCCACTATGTCTTCTTTCGATTTTCCATTGGTTTAAGTGTGCTCTTGAGTTACGCATCTGTGTTCTCCTGTTTTCGTCGCTTGTCGCTGTTATCACTACTGATCATCTTTAAATTATCCATCGATTTCCCAGTTGCTCGTTTTTGTCGCCCGTCATTTCTGGTTTTTCTCACTTCTAACTCTCATTATTGGTTTAAATTCCGGTCCGACTCTTTCATCAGTACCACTGTCATTTTAGTAGGATTCCTACCTAACTTTTTTATTGTGGATATCTTTGAGTGTCCATGTACACCAATCGTCTTTGTAAAAACGGTAAGAATCCAATTGCCACTTTTCCAGTTGATTTTCTTCCTTTTATATATATCGAAACATGCTAACATTTGTTGTAAGATCACCCCTTACGATTTGAGATAATGAGAGATAATTCTAAAATTCCTGCCATCATTTGTCCGAAGATTAAGAATCTTTCCCCACAGCTTTCATCATTATTGCTGTTGCGTGTTAGAAATGATTGGTGATAGTAAAAAATTCGTATTGGGTTTCTCCATAAAGTTGTTACCTCCGTTATCCGTCACAATCATTGGATAGTTATTGCTTGTCTTTGTGCTGGAAATAGTCAGATGTCTCCTTGGCTCGTTCCAACGGTCTTTGTTTGGTATATACCCGGCACTTGGATATATCAAACTGGTTTGAATTTGCTCGCTGGCCAAGTTCCTGTAAGTCCGAATATTTTGGCGGTGCTACGATTACTCGAGGTTGGAAATTGTACCAACTTCCATCCGTTATTTCGAATAGTGGTCCATATACCATTGACTGGCCAGCTGAAACATATTGGTACAAATTTCTCTGGATTTATCATCCTTCGTCACTGGTTGAGCGAATCTGATTTTTCCTTTATGCATTATTTCCAATTCATTTATGCAATTCATCTCTTGGATTGTCAATTCACCTCTGGCAGCTTTGCGATTGTCTTTTCGCATTGTATGTGTACAATAATTCCCAACGATTCTTCCATAAAATATCCCTCTTGGAGTGGTAATACGGGGATTGCATTATCTGGATCGTGATTGCCATGGCCCAATTTTGGTCTTTAGTATGTCTATGTTCAGGATCCAACATTTTACTAAAAATCGTAGTAATATTTTTTCTGTTGATGCCAATCCTTTGTGATATAAGAAATCATCTTGTTATTTATTAACAAATAAGTTCACATCTTTGGGGCTATTTGCCTTTTGCGGTTTGTATTGCTGGTCGCGATAAAAATATTCCTTTTAAATCTTTGTCACTGAGCTACCATTTCGTCACACTCTGCTCACGCATTTCCGCCTTTTATGAATCTTCATTCCGATTGTAACATCTGTTGATATATACTACTGTTGCGTACTGCTGATCCGATAGTTGTGTGATCGTTGGTTTCCGATTCTTCCGGTTCCGTAATTCGGTCTAATGGCGCTTTTTTGCGTGTTAGTTCGGTTCAACTGTGCACTTTCGTCCTTGCACTTCGTTCAAATATTGGCGCTTTTCATAAGGGGAGTCCTACAAGTTCTGGTATCGCGTGGTATACGATCGTTGAATTCCTGTTGCATGATCTGTCTGTTGCTAACATTGAGGGTACTTCTCGATCGCTTGCGTGTCTGGATCAAATATCCTTGATTATTTCTCCAACTTTGTACTTGGTAGCTTTCGACACTACACTCCTTTGACAATTGATTCAATAGGGTGTATTCTCCTTCTTGACATGTTCCGTCCCAGCCGTTATCCTTCCGCGGCTATACTCGAGTCCAGTTTTTATTTTCCTTCCTCAGCTCTACATCACTCGTCCAGCTATATGAGGATACCGTCTGTCGTGAATCCTCTTCACATTCGCTCCGCGTTTACCGAAACCACTGTTGGTTTCCGTTCGCAGCTCTATAATTGTTTGAATGCCGAGTGATGTCCACCAATGAAAGCTACATTCCTTGTTACTGAGCATCTCTTGATTTCCGTTTTATGAGCTACTTCTTGATATACATTATAACGATACTCCGCTGTTGCCGTTGTCTGTAGTTTACCTGCGGGGTTTGCAGCTTACGATTCTTCCGCTTTCATTTTTAGGAGATTTAAAATCGCCCAATCTTATATTATCACAATCATATTACTACAATACGGCTTCTCTCCCTTTACGCCACATCATCCATCATGAGTATCTGTATTAATTATCGCATCATTCCTTTTCTGGCTGTTTTGATCGCTTGCGTTAATCGTGATGCCGAATCTGTTAGTAGCTCTGTTCAACTTCGCTTGCAATCATCTCGGTTTGATCATCTTTTACTTACTAAATTATAAAAGCTTGCCACCCACCTTGCGTCAGGATGAATGGTTCGATTACTTCCTGATAATATCGTTATTGCGAATTCCATAATCCCGTTGGGTGTATCTTGGAGTCGCTTTCTGTATATCTCTATCGTATTTACATCAGATAGGCCATTCCTACCAGATATCTGTTGGAGTCATCCTTGATCGGTTTTCGTTAGGATGATGTTATTATCACCACACATCTTCGATCGTTTGGTTTGTAGTCGACTTTATTGTCCCATGATTTTATTTATTATTGGCTTATTGGCTGCCAAAGCTGCATCTCTCCGATCCGATATTATTAAGTTCCAAACTTCTCTTGTATTTCTGGATTTGCTAATCCCAACATATCCAGGTTATTTATCTGTCTGATCCACGTTTGCTCCTGTTCTTGACCCTTTCAGTTTCCTTGAACTGCTTTGTCACTTGACCTAAGTGTCAATTTCGTTGTCAATTGATCCATGCGCCATTTGTTCTTGGTTTTCATTTCCGTGAGCTGGTTTATCAAGTTTTGGTCGTCCCCGTGGATTTCTTTCCATTGCCGACCTGTTTCCCTTTCGTTTGGTTGCTCATCCTGTCGTTTCTCTGGATTGTTGTAGCTCCTCCGTTCTTTATCCAGTCTTCCCATTCGTCTCCTGTTGAGTTTCGGCGTCTTCTCTCTTTCGTTTTATTTTCCTCTTCGGTATCAGGCCTCTATATAGTTTCTACTGGTTGTCTCTGAGCGCATACCAGCCTCGTCTAGTTCAACTGTTATCATAATCGTTTTTCGTTTCTGTCATAAACAAATCTCTTGATTCCGGTATTCTCCGGGTTGTTCCTCATGCTACGATAGTCATTAAGATCATTTAGTATCCTCTTCATGCTGCCTGTTGTGATGACGATTACTTCATTCTGCTGCACGGTGGAACGTCTGGCGTATTTAGACTGTTCTTGTTCGCCCTTATTAGCGTTTTCGTTTTGATCTCTCTTTTGTTGAGTTCTCTAACCCGCAATTTTGCTACTGTTAATATATTTACGTAATCCCAATTGCATTGCGTATTCCGAATTTCGAGATCGTCCATCTAAATGATCGTCCTTCGTATTGTAAATGAATGGGGTTCAATATGTATCTCTTTTTTACTTCACTCACCTTGGCGGTTGATAGTAAATTCCCTGTTGCAATTGGTTCGAAATCTGGTGTCATAAGTTTTTTTAAACTATATTGGTCTCTATGTTTCGGCTGCCCATTCGTATGTTCCTATTTTCGGACCAGATTCTCTGAACTGCTCTGATACCAACGCATACATTCTCCGATATCTTGCTATTTCCTTTAACAATATTCGAAGTTCCACTACTCTGGGCTACAGATCGGATTATCCATTTTGCTAAAAACTCCGTGTAAGCGTTCGTCCTTTGATCTTGGCTCGCCGTTCTCAATATGCGCCGATTCCTCTAACAGTTTTTGCGTTTCTGTTAATCTTTTAGCTCCTTCTTTCCACAGAATCATCTATGTCTGTGGTCAAGTATCTTGTCCTGAATCTTTTTCGAGTACACTGATTCGTGGTCTCGCTTGTTCTTTGTTGGATTAAGTAATTTCATTTCCCTATCTGTTTCTACCTCGATTGTAAATATATATCGTGTCATCTTTAGATATTGAGGTTGTACATATTTTTTCAGACAGAAATTGTGGTTACTCCTCTCGCGACATTTTCGTGGATTGTTGGCTTCTGGCTAATCATACGATGCTTGGGTCTACTTCCAATTTTTCGCTGGTTTTCGGGTTTAGCGATCGAAATTGTGACTTTTCGATTAAATGGCCATTCTAGCTTTCCGTCATACTCCCTCTTGCTAATAGAAAATATACTGATAGAGATTTTCCTGTTTCCCACCCATCCGTTTGGGTATACTCTCAATTCATCCGGTACCCCGATCTCTGTATAAGGAACTGATGACTGTGATACCGGATGATTTTTTCTCCTCAGCGATTTTACTTTTCTAGCCCATCCACCGCTATTGACCATGTGTATGGGCTTAGTCGAGCTCTATCGTTTATTTCCTTCGTCTTTCTGTGCCTACTCATTTCATTTACTATTTCCTCCGCTGGTACATTTTCGATATGGCTCATCTTTGTCAATAGTTCTGAAGGTTGTTTCATTAGCGCGTCTTCTGGCGCCTCTCCTGGTACGTATTTTCTCCATTTGGTTCGGTTCTCTCCATTTTCCATTTCCCACTCTTGGCTTTTCAATCATACACCTTTTCCAGTGGGTTGATCGACATCGCGAATCATCTATAGGCCTTGTAATTTTTTGTGCTCAACTTCGATCGTTGTCTCCATAACTGGTAAGATTGTTAATATTTGGTCCATTTTCCTTTTCATTTCCCTCTTGGAAATTCTGGATTGTTGTTCCTTTTGTTGATTGTTTTTCATCTCTGGTTCATCCATGGCTATAATATTGGATGTTTGTCCGTCTTCCCATAAGCTAATTCGTATATCGGGTTCGGTCTCTCGCGGACTTATTGTCGTTTGTTGATACATTATGCCACATCTTCTACCATGCCGTCATCACTACTTTCGATTGATCGGTGTTATAATTTTCTCGGTTTAATTGTCGTAATAAATTCGTGCATTTGACAATCGGGATCCACCATATTCTTTTATCGTCCATCCATTCGGTAATTTTAGTTTTTATCTTTATTGGTCGCTCCCTCTCATATCTCTTTGATGCTCTCCCTATTTGGGCATCAACTCATCGTTCTCTCCGTTGTCAAACTCATGAATGTCTGTGTCTCGTCACAGCTTTCGGTACAAATATTTCATTGAAATGGTCTCGTGTAACGATAGTCTGTTAATATATTTTTAGCTGGTCTATGGCTTGTTCCGTCATTTTTAATCTGGTTTGTCTCCATTACTTTTGTCTCTCCTTTTCTATAATCCAGGTTTTATTTCTTTGTTATCACAATAATTTGGATTGCTGTCATATTTCCGCTGTCGTTCCTCCGGTTCAGTTTTGTTTTGTTACAATGTATTCCTTTGGGCCATATTAGGCGCATCCGCGAGGTGTATATCTCGCTTTTTTTTCCTTCCTTTGATAATAAAAGGTTACTTTTGTAGCTGGTCCTAAGCTTTCACTACCCAAGTCGTACAACTCCGTTTGTTGCGCTTGCCTCTTGTTTGGCTATTATCGTCTAGGATTCTGGAAAATCAACTAATTACTGAACTCTTCTCTATCATATTCTTTCAGATTCTCTGGTAAGCTTTCCTATCATATCTTTCCATGTGCCGGTGAATGACCATTATCGCTGTTGAATCCCTTTCGCAATAATGTATATCTGCTGCTATGCAGTTGATTATCTTTGAAGGTGTAAGAAATCTGATTTCGATCTACTTCTCACTATCCTCATTAATTTCTTTTATATCTCAGTTTCATCTCTCTTGCACGTTGTTTCCATTTCCTCATAATTCGATTTTGGATTCATTTAATACGGTTTATTCACTCGCATGATTGAATATATTTCTCCACCCAGACTGCTTATCCACTTTCATCTTCATCTGTTGTGATCGTCTGGTATTCGTCTGCAACATACTTAATATGGGTTGTTCCTCCCTCTTTCATTACTGTTGTTGGCCCTTTTGTTTGGAAGCCAATCTTTATTCTGTTCTCAATTGAGCTTCACTCCACGTGGCTTTTAATTTTCTGATTCTTGTTTCTATTTTTTTGTAGCAATATCCTCTGGATTCGATTTTTTGTTACTATTGGTTCTGATGACTTTCTTTTCTTGTGACGGTTAGCTTTCTTTGTTATCTTTTTGCAGTTTAATTCTGGCTCTGTTCATTGTCGTTGTGATAGGCCTCTTTGCCAGTACTTATATTTTTTGATCTAGTGCGCTTGTTCTTGTTCTAAATTTCCCAACGCTCCGTCCTATTTTTAATATTAAGTCCTTCTTTCTAGTCTGCTCTTTCGTCTTGTTTTAGGGAGCTTCCTTTCTTTCAATGATCCTCTCCCTTGTTCTAAGGCTTCCTCTTGCTTTATTCCTCGAGTGCCTGTCTATTGTTTTGTGTCATAATTTCTTTTCGAGTCGTCTATCCGTACATTAATGTCTTCCTCTCCGTTTTGATCTTCCGTTAATCATCATCTTGCCGATTACTCTCCTTGAGTTTTCTGGTTCGTCTGATTCTCATCCAGTTTCATTTCTTTTTAGTTGTCGACGTCTCTGTTTTTCCTCCTCTGTAAATTCTTGATGGCCTCATTCTCCATCGTAATTCAATTCAACCTGTTTTCTCGTGATCAGTTATCATATTCCTGCCCCCTTTCGTTCTGCAAACACCCTGCCTCCGCAGTGGTGAATTTCAATGCTGGAATTTCCATCCTCATCATATTAATTCTCTCGGGTTTGTTTTCGATTTCCCATCTTTGCGGTTTCTGAGCTTCCTCTGCTTAGTTCTGCCATGTCGAGCTTGGCTGTTGCTCTTGGATATTCTCTAGTTCTCAGCTTTGAATCTCCCCTCATTGCTCCTCATTACATTGATTCGTTGTTTTGTATAATTGGTGGGCATCTGTTGCATAATCTCTTTTAATTCTATGGGCATTCGTTGTAATGTTTCTCGTAACATATCTATTTCTTGCATCACGTTGATTTGTGGTTTTCCCATAGGATTATTGTTTGGTCTTGATTGGTTTGTCTCTCCTCCTATGTTGCATCGCCTTGCGATGTGCCCTTGTTGATCACAGTTGTAGCATGCCTTGCTATCGAGTTGTTTACATATTCTCTCAGTGTGCCCTCGTCTACCACATTTCTGGCAGTTGTAATTCCGGAAACAATTTTCTGATCGATGTCCCATTTTTTGACATGTGGAGCATTTTTCATTTGCAGTTTGGATTGTTTCTAAAATTATTATTATAACTTACTTGGTTATTACCTCTATCTTCCGGGTTTCTCGTTGCTGGTGGCTTGAACATCTGCTGTGCTCTTGGAATGAATTGATTCATAGCTGGATTGTTTTGATTGTTGGCATTGACTGTTGACGTTATTGGTTCTGTGGCTAAGGCTGCCACTTGATATCCCAGTCCCAGATGGGCTTCACATCTATTTGCGATTGCCACTGCTTTATCTAATGTCTCTGGTGCCAAGCATCCAAGGTTGGCTCGTATGTCTTCTCTTTTAATTCCTCTTATGAAGACATCTACCATTTTATCTTCGGGCAAATCTGCTTCTCCGAAGGCTTCTTTACACAATTTCTTTAATTCGCACGCGTATACTGCATTTGATTCGACTCGTCTTTGTTTCCGATGTAGGAAGTCCAATATCTTCCTATTTCCCTTTTTCTCTATTCCGAATATTTTTACTAAAAATTCTTTAATCTCTGTCCACGTTGTCAGTTTCGTTACGTCTCTCGCTTCTTCCACGAATACATCTTGTGCGCTCCCTTTTAAATATAAGGGCAATCGCTCTTTTACCTTTTGATCTGTCCAGTGGCAGATGTTTTTATACACTTCGAATTCCTTTATAAATGTATCTAATTTATTGAGGCTGCCGTCAAACGGTTCTCCTCTAAACTTTTCTCTGAATTCTCCCACTATCACGTTGTTGTTATTTGACAGTGTATTTGCATCCGGAATTGAAGAATTTATAGAAGTTGTCATGTTTGGATTGTTGTCTAGATCTTCTTCGTTCGCTGATTCTATTGTTGTCAACTGGTTTTCGATATTACGTAATTCGTTCTCTTCGCTGCTATTAAATTCAAAATCGGTCAATCCGCTATCTGTGCCGGTTCCTGTTGCTGCTGTAGTTGATACTCTGGTGTTGACACTTCTACTGTGGCGAACGTTTTTCTTTTCTTCTGCTTTTAATAAACTTTTTTCTCTATTCTCTTGGCTTTTGCTTCTCGTGTGGTTGCTGATGCTATCAATGTTTACGGTTATTTGTCTGCTTGACTGGTTTTCTCGTTTCCCTTTTCTTGCTTTGGCTGCTTTGAAATTCTGGTTGCTTATTGCTCGTAGCTACTTTGACGTTTATTACAAATTCTTTTCTACTCGTTTATTCGAGTTTCTTTATTATCACTCTGCTTGTCGTTTGCTCTGAAATATTTTCTCTTTTGCTTTGCTTTGAAATTGACTTGGATTGCTTTGTTTGGCTATTGATTCCCTAAAAATAAATGACACTCCAATATTCTATACTCTATACTAATTTCTCCTCCATTTACCATACTATATATGTTATCGTCCCTTGTTCGCATTTACCGTGGTGGTCTTCTTTATCTGACTCACCCCCCTCATTTTAAGTCTATTTTTAATTATCTATACCTCGTAACAATTATCTATTAACCTCGTATCAATTATCTATATAGTCTTATCAGTTATCTATATAGTCGTATCAATTATCTATATCATAATATCAATAATATAAAATCATCATATTCATACTCTCAGTCAATCCATTAATTATTTTTCCTATGTCTCCCAAAAAAATTCATTTGCTTAATCTTCAATCGCTGGCGCTCTATGCCCTCTATAATTTCCGTTGGCTCTTCGGCCTTCGGCTTTAACTCTTTTACTGGTCATATGTGACCTTAATATCTATCCATAATCATATTTCATCCTTACTCATATCATATCTTATCTGGCACTCTATGGCCTCTAATGTCTAATCATAATCATATCTCATCTGGCACTCTATGGCCTCTAATCATAATCATATCTCATCTGGCACTCTATGGCCTCTAATATCTAATCATAATTATATCTCATCTGGCACTCTATGACCTCTAATATCTAATCATAATCATATTCTATTAATTTCATCTTTACTCATATTCATATTAACTTTAATCTAATTCATCTTATTCATATTATCTCTCATTGTTTCACCGGACTTGAGCTCATCAGTGACTTTTGGGTATGTTTGAGGCCTCACACTGACTCTCAAGTCATGGCGTCTTTTGGCCGCGCATTCTTCCGGTTACGCTTTACCGCCATTCGGATATTTGGTACTCGGTGTGGGATCCGGGTTATTGTACCAAACTCCTTGCTGGGCAATAAAAAAAAACATTCCCTCAGTACTCGGTGTGGGATCCGGGTTGTGTACCTCGGAGAATATAAAAGTATGGAAATGCCTAGACGTTCAATCAAGTTCCAAAAGCGGTTTACTTGATTACTCGAATAGTGAAAAGAAAAGGAAGCGATTAAATATAGGCGCGGAAAACTTTCTAATCTCTGCCCGCCTCTGCCGTCAGATTTCCCGGCTCAATTCGGCCGCCCTTATCTGACCGTCGGATTTCCCGGCTCAATTCGGCCGTCCTTATCCGACCTTAGTAGGACATTTTGAGTATCAACCATTTACCGGTTAATTCACATCTCACCTACCGTTTGGCCCCCGATACTCGGTGTGGGATCCGGGTTGTTGTATCGAGTTCCTCCCAGCAATAAAAAAAAATCGTTCGATACTCGGTGTGTGATCCGGGTTGTTGTATCGAACGGCTCAGCGCCATCAGTCCCTTGGCTGATAACAACCTGAACACGACAGTCCGTAGCTGTCCTCTGGTGCCTCACCACCAGCTAGAGAAAAAAAGAAGTCATCTCTAGGTACCTTTAATCAAAACTATTAATTCTGTTTCATGCGCACTCTTTCTCTCACCTCTCGGTCTATCTCTTCACTTCCCCCTTCAAAATTTGTGGTAATCGCATCAGCAAGCTCCCCAAAAGAGGTGATCAATCTCTCGCCGGTTACTTGCTGACATACGCGACTTGGCCTACCAGTTCCTTTCTCAGTAGGGTTGATCAGGGTTTTCCCTTGGGTGAGCGTACTATCATTAGATAGCTCAGGTTAACCATTTTTCCTCGTCCTATCTCAATATAATATCAGTAAAACAATAATATCAATAAAACAAAAGAATTATACACTAGGAAAACTCGGTTGTCGAAATTTTTCCGTCCAATATTTTGTGTCTCTGTGCATGTGTTTTAATTATTTCCTTACTTCGGCTTTCATGTGTTCGGTCTATTACCTTTATTTATCGTTGACGGGTGGTTTTATTATTTACAAACATTGCATATTTCTTTTATATAATAATTCAAGTAATACATAATACACATTTATTTCATTTCATCATAACAATTCACGGGAAGTAAACAGTTAGTCTTTCCTTTATCTTTCGCTGGCATAACATACAGTGCGACTCTTGTGCGCATCCATGACAATAACTCAGGTGTCCGCAAGGTATCACCATTACTCGGCTTCTTCTGTTTTGCACGCATAACATTCCAAATAAGCCTTGGTTTGCTCTCTCATTGTTGTTGTAATCTCGTCTTCGATATTTCTGACTTTTTCCATTAACTTGTTCCAGCTTTTTCCAAATTTGGTTATTTCCAATCTCATGGACAGAATTTCGTATATTCTTTCAGTTGTTACATCTTTGTCAACATCGCTCAATTTTATTAATATGCAATGTTCGTCGGAGTACAGGTTGGAAATCGTTGATATATCCTCTTTAGCTCGTTTAATTAGCTTTTGTTTATTAATTAGTTCCTCAAGATTGTCATTTTCAATGTTTAAAATCCCCTTTAGTTTTTCTATTATTTTTGTTGGTTCCATTTCTAAAATTATTAAATCTCTTTTAATTACCCATTAAATTTATTTAAATACTAATTAACTAAATTGTATGTTATTCATTCAACTCTTAGTTTAATGTTTTGTTTTAATAAACTACTACTTTAATTATTATAATTACTCGTTGTAATTTATTTTATTATCGTTCTATTGCTTTTCCCCGTTTGTCGTTATTCCCCTTACTTACCCCATTTCATTTTATCCCGCATTTTGCCCTTTTAATTACTTATGCATCTGGTGAGTGTCGTCGTTATGTGGTGTCATCAGGCATTGGTGGATGTTGAATGTCTTGGCGTCTTAATCTGTAGTCGGGTCGTTCGTTTTTCATTTACAATATTTAAACTCTTGTCTGTTATTTATTCTCTTGATTTGTAGTCGGGTTGATCGCTTTTCATCGATCTTTCAATTTTTTCATCGATCTTTACAATTTCTCATCAATCCTTACAATCGATCTTTACACTTTTTAAGTTCCACGTATTTCATCTCTCCGGAGTTTGGTAAAATGTCGTCCCGACATCTCTATTTAAACTTTAAACATTTACTTATATTTCCTTGGGTTCTTGTGCAAGAAAATCATTCAATCCCGGCTGAGGGTGTACTGACAGAATTCTCTGTTACTTCTTGATTGTTTTGGTCTTTCCAGATAACAAAGCTTCAATCCCGGCTGAGGGTGTACTGACAGAATTCTCTGTTGCTTCTTGATTGTTTTGGTCTTTCCAGATAACAAAGCTTCAATCCCGGCTGAGCCTCCAAATTTGTATGGTGGGTCACAGGGTTTCGTTACTTGTTTAAATTATCCTGTGGTTGCCCCCGTAACGCCATACAAAAATATGCTAACTGCCACTTGGCACCCGTTGCTAGGCAACGTTGGTAATGTGTTCAAGTGGTGGATTGCCCGCAAAAATTGAGTACCATGTGCTAGTACTATAGTTGCTCGGACAATCCTCGGCTCCACGAGCTGTCGATAGAAGACCTGTGCTCGCTTTTAATTGTTTGGTCCCCTTGCGTTTAAATTTCTATCGTCTATCTAGCTGTTTTACTGGCGTTAGTTTGAGAAAACAAGAATAAGTGGTGGTTTTTATTTAATCCTTCACAATGTTATTTTAAACCTTACGAGGAACTACAATATAACTAAACAATGGTTTATTTATCTATGAAATACATTGATTAGAAAATCGAGCGGCTCGGCGCTTCGCTCGCTCCTTGCGACCAGGTCGTCGACTAGATGTTGAGGGAGTTATTGGAGTAGGGGTTTCGACAGTGATTGACGTAGTGGATGGGGTCGGATTCGCTTCACGATATGCTAATTGAGCCGGGGCGAAAACCAGAGGGTAGGTTACCGCTGCCCCCTCTGATTTGAGTCTTCAGGCTTTTCACTAATTGTCTTTCTTCGGCCCACCCCTTCTGGGCCGCAGCTAGTTTTTGATATAATGGTTTAACTCTCGTGGGGTTTACCCACGTCGCCTTGAGTTGTTGCGTTTCTCGGGCCATCTGCACGAGTTGGTCGTGAAGATCCTTATTTGTCTGTCGTGCTCGGTTTAATTCAATTTGAAGTGACTTCACGGGATCCATCTAAAATAGTAGGGGTGAATTTGATGACGAATTATACAAATATGAGCAGTTTTACTTAAACATATTTAGAAAATGAGGGTTATAATAATAAAGAAAACGAGACAGAAGAAATTTTGTTTAAAATCGATCATAATGTTACTATAACGACGATTAAATGTTCAAATCAATAATGTTTATTCCTCTGCGAAGAATCGTTTGATCCCCTCTTCAGGAGAATATCCCGGGATCACGAATACCGGCCGCTTGAGATTTCGGATCGGTCTTGGAGAAGGCGGGTAGTTGTCAGCCAGTCGTCCGGCCGCCAGGTCATCTTTGACATTGGCCAGGTATTCTGTGGCCCATGCTACATCAGCCTCGACTTGTCGCTGATGCTGTAACAGGCCTTCCAGAAGCTCTTGGGCCTGCATTAGAATATCTCGTGACGGATTGGGTTCGTCCGCCGCCCTCCGGAATCGCTTCATGAATTCCTCCGGCGATATTTCCTCTGGTTGGTTGTCTGCAGGCACATCAGGATATCGCTCCTGGTATATCCGACTCCAGGCCTGCCTCCATTGTTCCACAGTGTGAGCGGGCATATCAATCATGGTTCCAGTGTGTCCTGAATAGAAAAAATATGTTTTTTACTCAATATCTCTCCTACTGTTTTGATGGGGACGGTGATTTAAGGGTTCGCTACAAAACCCAGTCTCTCCCGTCTTGTAAAAGAGAAACTCACTAGCTTGATCTTACATGCGTTACAATTCATGGGATGTTGGACATATTTTGTGAGTACAGTGTTTGGTAATGCAGATATTCTCGTGTCGTAAGGGTGCGTTAAGCAAAATATCTTTGGTACTCGGCGAAATAATATTGTATTTCATTTATGATTGTGTTTACCTAGTATATGCCGGTTCATTAATAGTATTAGAATTCTATATGTACTAGTTAATTTACTAAGCATAATAAAATGAATAAATAATTCTATGACGTCAACCTAAAATATATTTTAAAGAAAACAAAAATAAAATGAACCATTTGTCAAAAATACTTTCTAGTTAGTTGTTATGTTCCGGCCCGAACTAAGTTTCATGGGTCCTCTTTGATAAACATGGTTTTGGTAGATATTTGACAGGTTTATCTAACAAGAATTGTAAGTTGTTGGCGACTTTGAATGGAATTAAGACATAATCATCACGTAATAATTTTTAACTCCATTAATCGTAGCGAGGTAGACCTATAGCGATCATCTAAAGTAAAGGGTCCAACTTGTCATGTTTAGTGCGAGAGCGGTTGGATTTGAGTTGTCTGCGTAAGAATATGTGTTGCCAGATCTGCCTTTTTGGGTTACTCCTAAAAGATCTTCCGTGATGTTTGGGTATTCGGACTCTAGCTCCTCGTCGAAAATATTTGCGGAATTCATGGCTGGTAATTTGCGAAAATGGAAAAATGAAGCGCTTCAGTTATCGACGATACATATAGTGTAAATCGACGAATTGAAGATAGTCGACAGGAACTGAATGTCAATTATGATTCAATTATTATGGCGAATCGCCGGATGTGTCAACGGTTTGTTTATTTGCCATGCCATTTCTAATCCATTATGTTTATTTTAGGCGGATAGATTTGTTTATCCGGTTGGTTCGAATCTAGTGTAGTTCATTATATGAATTTTCGTATTCGTATGGTCATGAATTTTCAAGTGAGTGAGATATTTTATTATACTTGAATATTATCGAACTTTGTTGTTTAAGGAATAATAGTTATATCGTGGTTTCTAATTGGAATTTTGTGTCTGGGAACTATATTCTGGGAACTCTCTCGTCATTCTTGGGGAGATCAGGTCATCTTGTCACAATGGTTGGAAAAAAAAATCAGTGGTAAGTATTTCTCACTGTTCGATGTTTGGGGTATAAATATTCACGTCGTATTGATATTTGGAGTTGCTTAATTTTTGCATGGCTAGCTATTGATCTTTACATTTTTAGGGTTCGGTTTTATTGTCGCAAATTCGCTGGGATGATTTTTCAATGCAACTCTGTTAATGCTGAATTCTGCGCAACTCTTACCATCGCTTCGCTCAACTCTTCGACGATGAATTTTAATGTTTTACGTGAGGGAAGGTGATCGTTACGTAATGGTTTTCCGTTTGCTGATTTTTATTTTTATCATTTTTGTTAATCAATACATTCCTTCGATTATTTTATTTCAAAGTGGTTAATTGTGGTAATTTTAGTCAATGACTTATTTAGCTAAACAAATAATATAATTTTTCAATTAATTTGGTCATCTGTTTTATTCGATCCATGACTCTATTCCCTGATCAACAAGTCAAAGTTCTTCTTTCACTCAATAGATTTGTTGGATTTTTATTGAAACATGATTTTACTGTTATTCAAGAGGATTGGATGTTCATCGAGGAATTACTTGGTTCCACTCACAACTTTCTGTATTTCACTCCACAAACTTACGATAGTCGCAAATTTACATTGATTGGTTTTAATTCGGAAGTTACATCAAGGAGGACTTTGTTTGTTGATCAAGCAATTGCATCGATTCGATTTAATAACTATTTTATTTAATGGAGTTTAATAAATACGATGCGCATAATTAATTTTCCGGTAATCCATAATTTATAAACTACTTATTTTTACTCAAATGTTTATCTTTACGGTATAATAATTTAATGAGTTGAATTTTCTTTACTTTAAGCAATGGTTATTTTACTTAAAACCAATGAATTATTTATTAATGATTACTATCAATTTATTTGACTCGTAAATTTAATTTGGTTCGGAATGTTAATTCGAATTAGTTATAACAACGATTTCCATTTAATTTAATCCCAGTTCCATTCCCCTTTAATAAGCCTTAAACGCATATTGTGTTTACATTATATTTATTGAGTGCCCACTGGACTACTCGGTGTGATGATTTTGAGCCGTGTGTAGTATAAATTTTGGTCGATTTTACAGAATTGAGAAACGAGGAAGTAGCCAGAGACTCCTCCCTTATTTCTCGCTTCAGCTATAGGGATAAATATTGACGTTCCAACCCTGCGTTCCGCACGCCGGGCCTTCACGGGCACAGATCATTGGCGATATTCCACGCGCTTACACGAATCTGACTTGTATGTAGATTTTATTTGCTTGCGTTATGTGTCGGCTGTGGGCCGGAAAAATTTCGACATTTTTAGTTATAAAAACATATAAAATGATTTATGTAAATAATATTTATTAATTATAAATGACAATAACATAATTACCCCTTTTCACCATTCCAAAATTTGTAAAAATCAACATAAAATAACATAAATACCACTCTCCCCACGCCGACGCCGAGCAGAGCTCCATTGAGATGCAGGGAACGTGACGTGGAAAGAGGGTTCCACCATAAATATTTCTCACCTAAAAAATGAGTTCCTGAAAAATTCAAAATAACAATCTTCGAATGATGTCTAAAATGGTTTTAAAGTTTTCACGATTGATTCACAAACAATTTCAAATTGTTTTCAAAAAATGGTTTTTAAAAATGGCTTAAACAATTTTCAAAAATGGTTTTGTTTCGAAAAACGGTTTTTTTTTAATGTGAAAATGGATCAGTATATATACCTAATTTTCTCGCATGTTAAATTTGATGCAGTAAAACAAAATTCGACCTTGTTATTTTCTAGCAAATTCTATTCTTTAATTTTATTATTTTTTGATTTATTTTTATAATTTTTTATTTATAATTTTTATTGAATTATTACTAATTCAAATTTTCCGATTTAATTTTCATTTTAATGAACTTTTATTAATTTTCCAATTTTTTTCGAATTTGTTTGTTCTCTTGTTATGTTTGTGTAGGTATCGTGCGAATCTTGGTGCATTTTGTTATTATTTTAATTTATTTTTATGTTTATTAATTTATATTTAATTCTTTTATTTCTCAGATTTTATATGGTTTAATTGGTGTTTTCAGGTTTATTTAAATTGCATGTTATTTTTGCATGTGTGTTTCTGATCCATTTAAACATTCTCAAGGCCGCTTACGTTCTGGCCCAACAATATATATATATATATATATATATATATATATATATATATTTAATTGATTTTCCAAATATCTTATAGTGAATACAAATAATTTATTTTATTTATTACCCACTATTATATATATATAATTATTATACTTTTCATATTTGCTATTAAAAATAATCTTCCTTTATTTAAAACATAGAGTAAATAATTGCCCAACGCGACTGGAGAAATATTACTAAAATTTGTCTGTAGAAATATTTTGTAACAAAATCATCTCTTAATTCTCGAATCGAAATTAACATTTTATTGAAAAGAAACAGGACTAAATTTTCATTATGTCTAATTAATTGTATGAATTTCAAACAAAATAACGATAACAAATTAACTAGTTACATATTTTCATTGGATAAGCTCTTTTTCTAATAAAATTGATTGAAGGCTATTTTTAATTAAAATATTGCATTTTGAGATATAATTAATAATTTTGTGAGAAACTCCTGGCAATTTTTCATGATTAATAAAATCATAACCATATAGTATATTGACAAGCGACATGTGAGTAGGTTCGATGGTAATAATGGTAATTACGAGGTGAACAAAACTGATATTAATATAGTGAGGTGAATAAATTCTATTGGGGGTCGTGATGTCAAAAATTTAATGGTTTAGATCAAATAGATTAATGGTCGAATTGGTAGTATTATTTGCAGAGATAATGGGTGAATAATTAATTAATTTTATAATCAATGATGTTACTAAAAGAAAAAATCGGTGGTGACCAGAATATCATTGAAATATTATGAACCTTATCGGAATTAATGTTACTTATCGTTAATCAAATATATTTTATGAAATTCTTACCCTCCGTTGTCATATCCAGATTTGTCACGGCCTCTTCATTGAGTATCTTAGTCGACGACTCTTCATTATCCAAAATTTGTCGGGAATTCATGTTAAAAATCCAAAATTTCTGTTAAATGGTAGTTGTGATTACACTTTTATTGAATCGATAGAGTGGGTGTCTCTTATACGTACTTCCTGTTGAAATTATTTACACACTGTGTCAGATGGTGATTGATAAAATTCAGTTTATTTGTTTGGTGAATAATCGACGTTCGGATGGATTGGATTATGATCTCATAAACAATCGCGACATCCGCTCGAACTTTATAATTGTATTTATCAAGATTTTAATTGTTGATATGCCTTAGCTACTTCTTTAATTTTTGGAATGGCCATTGAAATTCGGCGTAGGAGATCGGTAAGTTTTTTCTTCTTTGGATACTAACGGCGGAAAACTCGCACGTGTCATCGTCAACTTCACGATTTCACAGCGAGTGTTCCCACGTTATTTCCAATTTTCGACAATTTATTTGATTTTTTAATTTATTAATATTTAATCCATGCATTCATTTGAAATTTCGTGAGTTTACCGTTCCAGAAAGATCATGAGCATCCTCTCATCTACAAATATTGGATTTTTTTATTACCGGTTTATATTCCTACTCACTGGATCTTTACAGTATTGAGTTTATCACATTCAATTATCATTTAATTTTTAGGAAACGTCGAGCCGTTATGTTTTATACAATTATTGGTATAATATTAAATGGTGGTAATTTAAGCTTCTGGCGATCGTGGTTTGGTTTGTGATGGTGATTGGGAATTAGGGAATCATTCCTGATCCAAGAGCTTGTTGAACATTTTTTAATCAAAATTAAACAGTTATATTTTAGAAGAATGAGTATCAACTGTGGATGGGCCTATTCGTTGATTTATTCGTTAATGTTGTAGTGATATAAAGGCAGAAAAACAGATGGGTCGGTTCAGTTAGCTGTTCAAAAGGAGTTTTGTAATCTTCTTTACAATAATGTTTTCTCTTATTCTATCGGTGTTTATACTTTTGATTTAATTATTTTAGGCTAATTTATTTTTATGCGGGGCCAATTTTGATTTATAGTTGGCTTTTACTTATAAAAACCAAGGGTGCCTCTATTAGGTGTACTGATAGATATATTCTGGATTAGGATCTGATTAAATTCACTACTTTACTGGGAGTCTAGGGGGATTTGTTTAATAATAATTTAAAATTACTATTTAAGTTGCATTCATAAGATTAATTTATTTGATTTCATAGCAGCAATTTCATATTAATTTTATTCCCCGTCACCTTTCCTTTAATAAGCCTTAAACGCATTTTATGTTCATATTATATTTAATGAGTGCCCACTGGACTACTCGGTGTGGTGATTTTGAGCCGTGTGTAGAATAATTTGGGTCGAATTTAAAGAAAACTAGAAACGAGGAAGTAGCCAAAAGACCTTTTCCTTATTTCTCCTTTCTTCTATACGGAATCATATTGACGTTCCAATCCCTGCGTTCCGCACGCCGGGTCTTCACGGGCACAGATCATCGGCGATATTCCACGCACTTACACGAATCTGAATAGTATGTTGATTTTAATATCTTGCGGTGTGTCCTTGGCTGTGGGCCGGAAAAATTTCGACAAAAATAATTAATGAAAACAAAATGATTTTATGCATTATAAATATTTTATTAATATTAAAAATAATATAACAATTACTTGACCATAACGAAAATCATACAAAATGCTACTCTCCCCACGCCGACATCCAAGCAGAGCTCTATCGAGATTGCGAGGATGCGACGTGGAGAGAGCTTCCAAATAAAACTCTTACTCACTTAGTAAAATAGATTTTTAAGAAAACTGTTTTATCAGAAAAAATGATTAAAATTGTGTGAAAATGAATCGGTATATATACCTATTTTCTGTCCCTAACCTCGCGTGTTCTTTTTGATTTAGTAAAACAAAATTCGACCTTGATATTTTCTAGTGTATTCTAATCTTTATTTTTATTATTTTCTAATTTATTTTGATAATTTTTTATTTGAAATTTTTTATTGAATTATTTCTAATTCAAATTCTTTGATTTAAATTTCATTTTCATGAAATTTTCATTTTTGTTAAATTATCAAATTTCGGTCGAATTTGTTGGGTTTTCATGTTATGTTTGTATTTGTATCGTGCGGATCTTGTTGCATTTTGTTATTATTTTAATTTATTTTTATGTTTATTATTTTATATGTAGTTCCTTTTCTCTCATATTTTGTTAGGTTTAGTTGATGTTTTCATGGGTTTGATTTTAAAGTTGTAGGTTATATTTGCATGTGTGTTACCGATTCATTTAAACATTTTACAAGGCCGTTTGTGTTCTGGCCCAACAATAACGTATTTAAATACTGATTAATCTATATTTATTATTCGATAAGTTACTATATATTTACATTATGTATGTTGGATTGTAATATTTTAAATATTAATATTGATAAAAATAAATTGTTATCACCCCTAAAAAATGAATACATTTACTGAGCATCGAAAGGGACAGGACGAAGCTTCGGTTTGGAATTATTTTTTAGTTGAAAAAAAGGACAGGTCGCTAAATGTAAAAATTGCGGAAAAGAAATAAAGTGCACAGGAGGATCCACAAGTGGCTTTCATACTCACTTAAAAACAATACATGAACTAAATCTTAAAAAGAAATGTGAATTTACTAATGATGTCGAATCATGTGTTTCTAAACAGCCCAGATTGTTGATAACAAACTATTTTAAGAATAATAAAAACGAACAACTTCTGAAGTACTGGCCAGAAGACGGCTCGAGATGGTTTGTCTTTTAATATTTTTATAAAATCGCATGACATAAGAGTAGGTTTAAAGGCAAGAGGATTTAAAAATATACCGAAATCAGCAGTCAGTATTAGAAATATGGTACTTGAATATAGTAAAATTATTAAACAGTCTAAATTCAAATCCGAGGGGAAACGTTTCAGTATCACATTTGACGAATGGGCGTCTATTCGTAATCGGCGCTATATAAATATCAATGTACATTCTGTTGGAGGAACGATGTGGAATATCTGATTAGTGCACGCTTATGGATCCATTCCAGCCGAAAAATGTTTATCCCTCGTAGAAAAAAAATAAGGGATTTTAATTTAGATATCTCTAAAGATATAGTTGGAGTAACTACTGATGGTGCATAAATTATGGTAAAACTAGGAAAAACTATTGAGGCTGAGCATCAAAAATGTATAGCACATTGCATAAATTTAGCGATTGCCGATGTTTTGTATAAGTTACCCACGAACTTGAGTGAGGATGTTGATTTTGTGGAGCAAATTAATGGTAATGATGATATTATTAGCGTTGATGACAATGACAACGCTATCGACGAAGAAAATGATAATGGAATCATTATAGAGGAATATGCTAGTATTACTAAAAATCAACTTAATATTAGACATGTTGACATATCATCTCTAGTCTCAAAAATTCGGAATGTCGTAAAAACATTCAAATATTCGCCTTCTAAAAACGATAAACATTTACAAAAGTATGTAAAAGAACAACTAGGCAAAGAATCTGCTCTAAAATTAGATTGTAAAACAAGATAGAACAGCATGTTATCTATGTTACAAAAATTTGAAGATATTAAATTTTGTATTCAAAAAGCTCTTATTGACATTAGTTCTGATATTCATTTTTCTGAGAAAGAATTTAATTTATTGTCTTAAATTATTGGGGCTCTTACTCCCGTAAAATTAACTGTAGACGCACTATGCCGGAAAGATGCAAATCTTTTGACGGCTGACGCTTCTTTAACATTTATGCTAGACACTCTTTCGCAGCAAAATTCCGCAATTGCATTAGAATTATTAGAAGGATTGAAATCTCGAATTTTACTAGGACGAACGGAGTTATCACAAATACTTCAATATCTGCAAAAGAGAGTACAAGACGTTGGAGAAGTATTTAAACGCGTATCTAAATTTACAATCATAAAAAAAAATTGTGAGCTTAACAAAACGACTCACACATGAAAATCCTGAAGATACAGAAAATATGGAAGTTGTGCAAGAAACATCCCTTCCAATTTCTTGTAAAGTAAGTAGTGAAACGGCGTTAGATTATAATATGGTAAGCATAAAAACTTTGAAAAAACAACTACATACAGCAATAGAAGAAACATTAAATACTTCGCCTGCGCTTGCTTGTTAAAAAATTCAGAGTTTAGAACAAAAAATTGAAGATGAAATTACATTTTTTGAAAAGACAGGAACCAAAGGAATATATTTACAAAATGTGTATGATTTTTTAATGACAATAGTGCCGACTAGTGTAGAATCAGAAAGAGCATTTTCAGCGGCTGGTTATATTTGCATGAAAATTCGATCCTCGCTTGATGATGAATCTATTGATTTTTTATGTTTTTTGAGAGCATATTTTAATAAAAAAAATGCAAGTTATCAATAAAATATTTCATAACTGCTTTCAATTAATGTTTTTTTGCTTCTTTAATTAAATAATGCCTCGCGGGCCTATTACATGCATATTTAACATAAATTTAATATATAATTAATAAACTTTCTTCGTTTTTTGTACCCATTTATTCCTACCATCTATGTAAAAAAATAAAGAATATATACTCATTTTAGAATAATATTTATTAGATTTCATGAATATTTGTTAATAAGTCGTTATAATGTCTGATTTAAACAGTAATACGACTTCAAATTTTGCATTTATAATACCGGTTTTAATACCGGTATCCCGATATTACAACATTTCTAATATCGAATACCGGTATTCAGAATTTACTCCGGTATTGTAAGCTCTAGGTGTAGAGTTGTTATTCATCCGGATAGTTCTATAATTTGAAATACTGTATGCATTATTTACTATGTATTATGTTTATTAATAAAATTTCTTTTCTATAATATAAGTTGTTGTTCATTCACTCAAATTACATATCCACATAGGTAAGTATGTATGTCTCTATAAAATAACGTTATCAAGTGAAACTCTTCAAAGTCAAATTTTAAAATTGAATTTTAAGTCAGTTATAGACATTTGAGTGCAGTTATTAAAAATTCGCATAAATTTGAGACAACGCATTTTGTTTTGACGAAAAACAAGATTATATACAAAAATAAAGGGAAAGATTTTTGTGTTTTTAAAGGAACCATTTTGTGAATATTTAGAATGTGGAAAGTAATTGAAGAAACTGAAGCAAAATCCTCTAAAGGTTTCTTAGTTCTCCCATGATAAGATAAAGTAAAATCACTCGATAATTTTCGGAAATTCAGCTATATCCGATTGAACTAAGAAAATTTTTCATCATAGCTATTTATTATAGTTCATAAAAAAACAATATATTTGGACAGGACTTTCAATTTTCTGCAGTAGATTTGAATGGAGATCTTGGATCTTTGATCAAATGTCTCATTGTTCCTCAAATATGAATTTTTTTATTATAAAAACTCATTTTATTAATGTACAGAGCCCACATAAATAGAGATATTAATTCAAATGTTTCTGTAGACAGACACGGACGACACTAAACCGTTTTCAAAAGGAAGACTAAATGATAGAGTCACGCTGGTGCATTACAGTTTGCTGACTAGCTTATAGGGTAGCTGGGTTTTAATTTCAATTTTAAAAATTATTTTCATAAAATCAATTATATTGCTATTAATTATATCAAAAAAAGAATTAATTGTCTCGAATGGTTTCATAACCGACAGATTCTAATTGATAAGTAGTGACAACATTTGGGAGTTCAGAATGGTTTACTGTTTCATAACTGTTCCTAGAATATGTTTTGATTAAATGTTTGCGATTCAATCTAAAATTTACCTCGATTTCAACGATGAAAATTTCCTTACTTTCCACTTAATTGTGCAAACGGAAACAGCTAATATAAGCACTAGATTGATAACTCCTGACGAAAGGAGCAAAATTATCCATGTATTTTCCTGAAAAAATGATAATTATAACATTAAAATGAATTTGTTGTTTATATTAATGTTGGATGATGAGAGCAAACCTATCACCACATTTGTCCTTAACAAATATTACAGGATAGGGCCAAGAAAATATCAGGTGAACGTATGTGCTGAAGATCGAATTTAAAAGCCTAACCTACAAATCCCTAATCCAAAACAAGTCTTTAATCCAATTCACAGCATCAACAATTAATATTATTGACAATAGTTGAGCAATTATTTTATTATTGAAAAATGCATGTGAAATATTTGTGATTTATTTTCAATTTTTGTATTATTTTATTAGCCATGCTTTATTTTATGTGTTGTAAATAGTAATATAATTTTTCTAATCTTTGTAATTTTTATAACATAATTAATACACAAAATACAATTTAAAAGGAACATAATTAATTAGATTTTAATTAAGAAAAGTTAATCAAATAATTTCAATTTCAATACAAATAAAATGGGCAATCTTAAATAAATAAAAAAATTTTAAAAATAACATAAAAGAAAAATAATCATCCAAGTATAAGGAATTCTTAAAATAACATTTAAATAAAAATAATATTTATTTGATAAAAAATACATTTATTTAGATAGACAATTTTGGTATAAATAGAGCCATAGAATTTAGGTAATTCTCCCTAAAAATAAATCGTTTTACCGCGATCTTGTAAGGTTATAGTAGATGGTTATGTCACCGCTGGAACACAAACCCCCCACGAGGTAAAAACTTTTTCTAAGTCTAAAAGTACAATTTTTTTCTGAGACAAAGACAATGACTTATTCAAAGTCATTAAAACAAAGACAAGGACTCATCCAAAAATCTTTCAAGGTCATTTAAAGAAAGACCATGACCCATTCTAGGTCATTGGATGAGTCATAATAATTTTCAAGGTCATTCAATTTTTTTCTAGGTCATTGGATGGCTCATATTTTTTCAAGGACATTTAAAAAAAGACCACGACTCATCAAAAATTTTCTCAAGGTCATTCAAAAATTTTCAAGGTCATTGGATGAGTCAACAAATTTTCAAAGTCTTATTTTTTAAAATTTTAAAATTTAAATTTACTACTTATTTTTATAAGTAGTGTTTTAATTATAATTATATTTTTTAATTTTAATTTTTATTACTTATTATTGTTACTATTTATTATTATTATAATTTCAAGTTATTTATATTATTGGTGGGTTTCTGGGTGTTGATATTTGAAACTATATGGTTGTTACCCAGACAACCCCTTATAAATATATTTCACTTACCACTCGGCACCCGTTGCTAAGCAACGTTAGAACTGTGTTTGAGTGGTTGGATCGCTCGCAAAAAGTGAGCGTTATTGCTAAGGCTATATTTAGAAGGCCTGTGCTCGATTTCGATTTTTAGGTCCCATTATTCTCCTATCTCTTTCAGATGTTAATCTGTGCTCTCATATTTCTCATCTTACGGCTATTCCCATAATTCCTCTTATCGCTTTCGTGTTGACCTCTCATACTCATTACCCACTGATCCCTCTTTATCCTGCCTCACGTGTACTAACATTCATATGATCATCGAAACAATAGTTAAATGATAACAAAACATGTATTTTAGGGTGGAGCTTAAAAATAAAAAAAAATAAAAAAGGTATTTTTGAAAGTCTTACCCTCCTAATCTGTTCCTTATAATATAGAAACACTATATAAAAAGTTTGAATAATAAATTCTTGTGTTTAGGGGTAGCTCAAGTGCTTCAAATTTACAAAAATTATGAAAATTACATAAATTCTCAATTTATTTATAACAAACCAGTATTAATTTTTCAATACAATTAGACTGCAATCTCAGTTCAGTTTTGGGCAGAGTTCAGGGAGACAGTTCAACAATTTCCAAATTTATTGTTTATGTGGTACTCCAGACATAGTTTGTTTCCTGCTGTCAGGGTACATTCGACGATGATCCTAGACAACTTGCAGAAGGAATTGTAACTGCGATTCATCGTGAGTTAACAAGCCGCTGTATTCCTGAATTAAAGCAACTCAACGTTCAGCATGATCATTTACTACTTTCAGTGACTTGAATGTTTCCTTAGTTTGCCTGAAGTCATCTCTGTCGTCCCACAAATCAGGATCAACCGCGAGGAATCCATGTGGAAGTTCTAGCATTCGGAGCAGGGTCATTGACTTATCTGTGACAAAATCTTCCAAGTTCCTGGTATTAAAGGAATCGAGAGCAACTGTAATTCTCTTTGAATGGTCCTTATCTTGCTCTTCTTCATTCTGCATTGCACTCACCATCAGTTTCTTGGTTGACGAATTAACGTGATCGTCGAAGAAAGCCAAGCTAACAAGTTCCTGTGACAGGTACCACAAATGGTTGGAAAACTTTTGTGATGTTTGCTTTGAGATTGCAGAATGGATAGACGAGTATTCAAGCAGAGACTTGAGCAGCAGAATGTCATTGTAAGAAGCATCGGATGCTTGAGATGCAGAAATCCAGGCTTTCAGGTAGATGCGTACAGCAAAAACATACACATCGCGTAATCCTCTTTCTTCTGCAGAAGTAAGTTTGAATTGAGCCTTGAACATCCTGATCTTTAAACTGTATATGACTTTGCTCATCCACCGAGCATGATGCATTGCTCCGGGCAACATGAATCGGACTCCTCTGGCAGGAGCAGCACCGAGAAAGACAATCACGAGTTCCAAGAATTCTTTATAATCGTCTCTCGGCTGACTCTGTTCAAGATGCTTGATGGAAAAATCGACGGTGCTTTGCCTAATGTCTTCCACTAGATTTGCCACGTCGTTTGCTACAATCCCTGGTTCATATTTGTCCGTTTCGATGATTGCCCAGTATTCCTGAAAGCGTTTGAAGAGTTGAACCACGGGAGAGGAAGAGGCTCCCATACAGACTTGGAAGACTGCACCAATAATCAGTTCCATAACGTGATGCCTGCAAGCCAGCGACAACAACTCCTTCTTAAGTTTCTGCTCTAGGAGGACACATGCACCAGATATCCGACCAGTGTTTGAGCTGGTCGTGTCAAAACACATAGCTCGGATACTGTTGGCTATGCCCCAGTCTTCAATGGCTCCAAAAATAGCAGCAGCCTCAGCCTCGCCTGTTCCGGATGGAAGCTTGGCAACTGTGAGTAGCTGAGAAACTCCTTTTCCTGACACCAACACTGGCAGGCGATCGACCTTCTCTTTTCCAATTAGGTCAGGGATAAGTTTCCCGTCCCAGTGAACAACAAGGGGAACGTTGCCCTGAAACTCAGCCTTTATGTTTGCTGATCTCTGGACTCTGTGTTCAACTCTGTGTCGTCGAATCGAATCTCTGTTTAGAGCAAGTTCATCAATGTTATGTCCCAAGCTTTTGACGGTCTCTGCTATAACGAAAACGGCCTTGCAGTCTGAAACTTTTGTTCGATCCAGTGCTGCCGTGAGTTCAGGAGTGACAACAGTTTTTCGTCCCCTTTTTCTCTTTGGTGTCCTAAATGCTAAATGACTCTCTTGATAGTTGAGTTGGTGAAGCTCGTGTTTTGTTCTTCTTGAGAAAACGCCATTCCTCAAATGTCTTCTCTAACTTGGTTTGACAGCTTTGATGTTCTCTCATTGGAATTCTAGCTTTCACCCAAAATTTTGATATTTCAGTGATGGTAACAGCCGACGATTGTCTTATGGTTTCCTTCAGTTCGAGATGGTGATGTAGGAAGAACCCAAGAGTCATGCGCAATGACGGCAACTTGCTGCCTGTTAATACAGTCACAGAGTCCCCAAGAAGATACAACTGGTTCTGAGATCTTGTTGCTTGTGCCATAGATGACATTTTTTATCAGCAATTAGTCTAAAAAAAAATTAGAAAAGGCATTTTTATCAATCATTTGGCATTTGGAATCACGAATTTTACCATTTTAAACATGAAACATTAATGCCGCCCTCAATCAAGCAAACATTCTGAATTGCCATACTGCTGACTACATTGTATAAATTTAAAAATAATTTCAAATACCTGTTTTGTTGTAGCGTAGTGTTGATGATAAAGTAATCAAATTTACGAATTTCTCACTATTTCAATCATTAATAAATAATAATCAATAAAAACAAACCTTGTATTTCTTCTGCTTAAAAGCAAACTTCTGCAAAATGGCTGATTGGCTGTCAGCTTTGGTAGTCTATTGCACTGCCTCTAACCTGTGAATAAGTAAGCAAACCTACATGCATCATGGGCAAAAGTTATAGAAAATAAAAAACACTAAGCTGATGCAAAAATTGTGTGATAATAATGATAATTATGTAATATCATAAGTTTAGTTTTATTTTGTTTGAATGAACAATTCCAGCTATTATTGATTGTTATGATGTAAGGATTAAAAATGATTTAAGCCCTATAACCAGTTAACCACACTGGAAGAATACAATTATGGACCCGTCCGAGTCTGACGACCAGAGTGCTGGAAACTTCACCATCATTGAGCTACCTCTAAATATTGTTCAATTGTGGTCATATGTTGTCTGAATTATTATTTCATGAATAGGAACAAAATTGGAGGGTAAGAAGATCATATTTCAAAAGTTAAAATATAAGCTCCATCCTAATGTATTTTTGTAAACGATAGTAAACATGAATTTAGAGGTGTCCATTATACATTAGCGAATGTTTGAGCAGCTCGACACTTAGCTCGCTCTTTTTGTCCTGGCCGATGAGCGCTGGGCTTTGGGGCGATCTTCGTAGTCGTCGTCGAGTCACGATACGCTAGCTGAGCAGGGGCGAAGACAAGAGGGTATGTCACCGCTGCATGTTCCTGACAGGCTGACACTGCCACCTCTAGCTACTTTATTTGCGTCCTCAAGCTCTGATTTAGTTGTTTTTCTCCCGTCCAGCCCTTTTGCGCGGCTGTTAGCTTTTGATAGAGCGCTTTCACCTTTGCCGGCTCTACCAACGTGGCTCTAATTCGTTGAATTTCGTTGGACAGCTGCAGGAGCTGAGCCCGGAGATTTTCGTTAGCTTTCGGTGCGTAGTCCAACTCTCGCTGGCTCCATGTCTGTAAAGTAAATTTACCATGTTACATTATTCTAATTCAGTGTAATTAATGGGTTATAATAGTTAATAATAGGGTTCGTCAAGCGTGGTTTTATCAATACTATGGGTTAAACAAGTATAGAAAATTAACTAGAACATTTATTTTATTAAACTAAAATGGGTTTATCATGCGATAACGTCGATAATTGCTACTGTCAGTTCTTCTATGATGTTAAAGGGAATTTGATCTCGCACCTGTTTGGGCATAGGGATGCTCCTGATGTCTCTCAGCGGTTTCCTCGTTTCTTCGCATTTTCCAAGGGAGAACCTTTCGCGGGATGACTACATCCAATGGCTCCGCACTGACGTTCAACCTCTCGTCATCTAGGTTGAATGAGGTGTTGTACGGCGGCGCGTAACCGTCCGTACAAGCAATCCTGCCGGCTGCAATATCTTCGTTCACATTGGCAAGGTATAGCCTGGCCCTGGCTACTTGGAGATTGGTCTGGCGCTGATGTTCCTCAAGACGAGCGAGGAGGAACTCAGCCTGGCCACGAATTTCCCTGGCTGGGTTGCGGCCAGGCTCCCGTTTTATTGCTACGAACGGGAGCTCGACATCCTCCGTTTGCTGTAGAGTGCCGGATCTGGACTCTCTCACCTGGGATACGGTAAATCCCGCATCCCACATGGCCTGTCGACAACGATTGGCAGCATGCGCGGGAAATCGGATGGTGACTCTAGAGTCGTCCACCCATGACTCGTCTAAACAAAAATCAAGTAAAAATGATTTTTCGAATCTTTCTAGGCTACTTAATTTCCTTGCAGTTGCCCGGTCGCGTGCTAATAAGTGTAGGTGTACGTTTTCTGTGTGATTTCCGTGTTATTATCCTATCGTTAGCCTGTTACGTACCGTCAAAACGTATGCGGGAAATGTGCTCTCTCGAATATCACGTTACGAGTCTCGCCTTTATTGATAACAGGGTCGATTCGGCTTAAGGGTAATTTGTTCTCTACCGTGGGGTCAATGTGAGCATGTTATTACTAGGCGTCGAGCTACTCGATCCAGTCGACGAGAGGGGTTTGAACGATATTTGTCGAGGAACATCGCACATTACACTTGGTGTTCGTACCAACTGCCACTAAAGGAGTTTTGATTTTACGCAATATCTTGATCCAACTATTCCCGTTTCTACAGATCGTTCAACTAGGCCACTGCCCAGAACTTATTATTTGTTATCCAACTATTTAATCAGCCATATTAGCTCATTCTACTTTGCTATTCAAGGAATCAGTCAGTGTCAAGAGAACCATATCATCATCAAATGCGCTTTAATTTTCTCTATCGATTTTGTTTAGTTTATGGCAAGAGGATAATCATCAAACAACTCATTCAGCAATTCTCTACATTGGTATGTTGTCCATTACCAAAGTATCGTGATGTCAACTATTAATAGAATATGAAGGAAAATTCCACTTATAGATTTAATCTACTCTCAAAGGAATTGTTAGTTTAGTCATTAACAATACCATTAATAATCTTCGACTTCTACATTTAGTTATTGCTAAAGAAGCTTGTTAAATCAATCATTAATAAACTAATTAATAATTTTCTATTCGTTTATTCTGATTACTATCAAGGAGCTTGTCCAAGAAAAACGTGGATAAAATCATTTCATAATCTTTTCCTCATATATTCTGTTTATTACTAGAGAATTTGCTGAACAAATTGTCAAATGAATATCAATAAAACCAACAAAGATCCATTTATAAATTTATTTTATTATTAAAGAGTTGATTAAATAAGTCATTAGTATAGTCATTTAACAAATCTTTAATTGTACATTCATTTTTCTATTAAGGAACTGGTTGAATAAATAGTTAAGTAATTATTAATGGAACTAACAAAATTTACTTTTAGACTTAATTCATTACTAAAAGATGGGTTAAAATAATTATTTACATAATCATTTAAAGGTTCTTTATTCATACATTTATTTTATTACTAAGGTAATAAACCATTGATCAAATTATTTAATAAATCTTATTCCTTTATTGCATCGTTAAGAGAGAATTTCAAAGAAGTATCTTACTTTACATTAGTTATTTAGGTTATTATTATACAATCAAGTTTCATTTCAAAGGAAAACGTATTCAGTTGCATTTAACAATTTTATCATCTCCGTTGGCAATGTATCAATAGTCGGGTCGTTCCCTCATCGAACGGGTCAGAGTCGGATCGACGGTTATGTTTGAAGTGATGGGTCGACGTCTGGTACCTTTGATTAATATTGATGATAGTTGGGGTTGATGGTCAAGTTTCGGATGAATTATTTAAACGGAAAAATCAACGAGGCATTCGATTAAAGCACTTTTTATTTTTTCAAATTTAAATTCATCATTAATTTTATGTCTATTTTCGTGAGATTGATGCTGGAAATAATTACTCTAGGGCTGCTATCTAGGACTTATAAAGTTAAAGAATGATTAATAGGTAAAATTTATTTACTTGAAATATTAGTACTGGATCCTTGAGCCGCAACGTCTTCTGGGAATCTCACTGGAGAATTTTGGTTACTTGATTGATAGTACATTTTTAGTCTCTTGCAAATTAATGATCGGTGTCGAGTCAGCAGCGACACTTATATGGTTGGAAGTTATTGGGATAGAAAATTGGCAGTGAGTAAAGGTCACGTCGGCTGTCTAAAACATGCGGTGTGGAATGTCCTTAGTTCGTAAACCTATTGCATGCCGGTATATAGTCAGTGTGTGCAAGCTAGGCATCAATATTTGATCGGTCAAGACATAAATGCCAAATCTATTATACAAATAGAGAATATCATTCGGTTTATGTCATTCATCTTCCTGAATTGTCCGGATATCTTTGGGCTAAATGATACTCGTGAACAGTTAATCAATTTCGTCACAGGTATTGATATGATGATACTATATTAAATTATTGATTTGGATTTCCTTTTAGGCATAATATCCCGATATATTATGAAAACATGGGAATTCCTTTCACCGAGATTGTAGCTGGATCCAGTTTACCCCTTTTCTGACACCATTTCTTGGTCTACTATGGTCAATGGAAATTACTTTCGACAGGGTTTTGATTTGGGAATCAATTTGTTTTATTTAGTTAATAAAGTTTTGGGATATTACTTGTTATTGGATTTTGATTGCGAAGAATTTGTGGTTGACACGAATACGGTTCGAGTTTATTTATTTCTACAACGGGATCTTTGAAATTATGACATTTATCTGGAATTTTAATTTATTAAACAAAATAAATGTAAGTCCTTCATCCCTTGTTGACTTTCCGATTTTTATTTAAGGAATTAAATTTTAGCTCAAGTGATTTAGTAGAAACCCTAATCTTATATATTCATTACTTTCCTTAGGTTTTATTGACTTTAGGTACCACATTGGCAAACTATGATGTTCACGTTATTTATTCATTACTATTACGAAATTTTTATGGATTTTTTTCATCATTTTAGGCGGTTATAGTATTTATTAATTTTTCTCTTAAATAATTTTATTGCCCTTAAGCTATTTAATTTTTATTGATTTTTTAAACGTTATATCGAGAGTTCTTAGTTATTAATTTCCTTTTACCTTTCCCATTCGCATCTTTATTTAATTTCAAACATTATATTGAAAGTTACAACAATTACCATATTTAATTTAAGAAATTTTATTGCCCTTAAAACAGTTTATCCGAAGTTTACAATAACTACATTATTTTATTCTTTACTTTAAACGATTATGTTGATTTTAGACATTATACTAGAAGTTTATAACAACGATTTCATTTTATTAGTTCCCCGTGACCTTCCCTTTGAATTGACCTTATGCGCCTTGTGTTCATATTAATGAGTACCCACTGAACTACTCGTGTGATAATTTTGAGCCGTATGTGAATATAGTTTAGGTCGAGTTTATGGGAATTAGGAGACGACGAAACAGTCAAAAAAATATTTCCCCTTCCCCCTTTTCCCCTATACGGAATGATATTGACGTTACAGCTCCTGCGTTCTCACGACGGAGCCTTCACGGGCACGAATCATTGGTGATAATACACGCACTTACACGATTACGAATCATGTGTTTGATTTTATTATCTTGCGGTATGTTTCGGCTGTGGGCCGGAAAAATTTCGACAAAACAAAAATTTTGTGATTCTATTTAAATAATTTATTGAAATATAAGTTACCCAATAATTACATTCATCATAATAATAACACAGCGCTCTCCCCACGCCGACACCCAAGCAGAGCTCAATCGAGGTTGCGAGGATGCGACGTGGAGAGAGTTTCGAACAATACTCTCACTCACATTTTAATTTTATACTGGTTTAAAACTGGTTCCAAAAGAAAACTGATTCTGGTTAAAAACCGATTAGACAATTAAAAAATGTAAAAATGAATCGGTATATATACCTATTGTACGACCCTAACCTTGCATGTTCCTTTTGATTTAGTAAAACAAAATTTGACCTTGTGATTTTCTGGTATATATTATAATCTTTAATTTTATTATTTTAAAATTTTATTTGACAATTTTTCATTTTGCATTTTTAATTGAATTATTTCTAATTCAAATTCTTTGATTTTTATTTCATTTTCATGAAATTTCGCATTTTTTGTTAAATTGTCAAATTTCGGTCAAATTGCTAGGTTTTCATGTTATGTTTATGTTTATTTCGTGCGGATCTTGTTGCACTTTGTTATTATTTTAATTTATTTTTGTGTTTTATAATTTTATATTTAATTGTTCTCTTTCTCGTATTTTAGTAGGGTTAATTGATGTTTTAATAGGTTCGATTTTAAATCTGCATGTTATGTTTGCATGTGTGTTACCGATTCATTTAAACATTTTCAAGGCCGTCTGTGTTCTGGCCCAACATTATTAATATTATTAATATAATTATTTTATTATTATTATTATTATTATTATTATTTCAAGGTATTTTTATTATTTCAAGTTATATTTATTATTATTTTAATTATATTATTAAAATTTTTTATTTTTATTACTATTATTATTATTATTATTATTATTATTACTATTATTATTATTTTTATTATTACTAAAATTATTAATATTATAAGTTATTATTACTCAAATTGTTAATCAAAATCTATATAAATCTTATCACAACAATAAAAGTATTTCAAATAAATTAAATAAATCGATAAAATCAAGAAAAAATATATTGACATAAATAAATCAATCGGACAAAAGTATATCGTCAATATCTCGACTGAAAAAACTGTTCTGCTAGGACCTGTCATAGCTTGGGCTTTGAGTGCTTTGATAGCTTGGGCTGTGCGATACTTGGTCATCATCAATGACATCGATTCCTAAATAATGGCCAAATATGAGCCTGAAATTTCTACCCACCCAATTACTCTTATCATCTTTATTGGAAAGTGCAATTTTACATTTCTTAAATGTAAACAATTAGTGGTTCTGCATCTCTATCCTAGTTTGAGGCACCGTGAATATTGTGTCATTATTAAAACAATCTAAATATTACTGGTGCTGAAATTATGCCCTCAACAACTTCACCCTTTAGCCCTCATCGTATCTTTAGTACCTTAAAGACTATAGCACTTGGGTCTAAAGAAAATACATTCCTCATACCCAAGACCCTTACTCTCATCTTTAAATTTTCCTATTACAGAGTCAAGTTTTCTTGAGTACAAGGGATGTGCTGGGTCGTAATTGGACGTATCTAAAAAGTTGTCTCTTATCATTGCCGGCAAAAGAGTGTCTAGCTTAAAGTGCCTAACCTCAAGGAAAAATGAATCCGTGTCGACGGCAACGGATCTCGCAATTAAATTCAGTACGTATTTCGCTAATTCCTTATATTGTAGTTCGTACATTCTAAGTTTAGACAAGTCTAGAACTGATTGTCCGATGTAAGTAGGCCTGTCTAAACATATCAAATCCTTATTCAGATTTGCAGCAATCAGATAATCATCAATTACGATAGATTTTCTGAAAGTCGGCTTTGAGGCATATACAATCATCTTTTCATCAGAATTGCATAGAGTCAAATTCATCCGTTTTTTAAGATTTTCGACAGACTTTCCATACAAACTATTATTATAAAGTTTAAACAAGTCTCTATATAGCTCGCTAGTACTTTGAGCTTTTAATTTTGTGTTCTTGTTTATGTATGCATGAAATATAGGTGCTTGCTTAAATTTAATTGCACGATGAATTTTAACAACCTTCACACGGGAAGAAAGATAAAGCTTGAGAAGTCGCCTATGAAGAACTTGGTTGTTCTTAAGTCAATGCGTGAGCATCAACTACTCAACTTTAGATTTCAACTTTTAGATTCAATTCGTCCAAATAATTCTCGTAAGAAGTAAATGTTTTGGCTTATAAAGTAATACCGTCTAAAATTCCTCAAAATGATGATATAAATTATATCCATTAATTGTTTACACATAAGAGCTGTAAATTTGCACTTACGAATAAAAATGATAAGCGTAATTGGGTGGGTAGAAATTTCAGGCTCATATTTGGCCATTATTTAGGAATCGATGTCATTGATGATGACCAAGTATCGCACAGCCCAAGCTATCAAAGCACTCAAAGCCCAAGCTATGACAGGTCCTAGCAGAACAGTTTTTTCAGTCGAGATATTGACGATATACTTTTGTCCGATTGATTTATTTATGTCAATATATTTTTTCTTGATTTTATCGATTTATTTAATTTATTTGAAATACTTTTATTGTTGTGATTTTTATTATTGTGATAAGATTTATATAGATTTTGATTAATAATTTGAGTAACAAAAATAATAATAATAATATTAATAGTAATAAAAATAAAAAGTTTTAATAATATTGTTGGGCCAGAACACAAACGGCCTTGTAAATGTTTAAATGAATCGGCAACACACATGCAAATATAACATGCAGATTTAAATTCAAACCTATTAAAACACCAATTAAACCCACCAAAATGTGAGAGGGAAAACAATAAAATATAAAATAATAAACATAAAAATAAATTAAAATAATAACAAAAAGCAACAAGATCCGCACGATATAAATATAAACATAACACGAAAACCTAATAAATTTGACAGAAATTTAATAATTCAACAAAAATGTGAAATTTCATAAAAATGAAATTAAAAATCAAAGAATTTGAATTAGAAATAATTCAATAAAAATTTCAAAAGAAAAATTATCAAATAAAATTGCAAAATAATAAAAATTAAGATTAGAATACACTAGAAAATTCCAAGGTTGAATTTTGTTTTACTAAATCAAAAAGAACACGCAAGGTTAGGGCCAAAAAATAGGTATATATACCGATTCATTTTCACATAATATTTAATCGTTTTTGAAAATCATTAAATCAGTTTTTTGAAAATCTATGTAAGTGAGAGTTTTATTTGAAAGCTCTCTCCACGTCGCATCCTCGCAACCTCGATAGAACTATGCTTGGATGTCGGCGTGGGGAGAGTGATAAATTATATGATATTTTATGGATGCTTGGATTGGTAAATTTTTATTATTATTTTAATAAATTATTCTTAATACATAAATTGTTTTTATTATTGTTGAAATTTTTCCGGCCCACAGTCAAAGACACATCACAAGTTAGTAAAATCAACATATTATTCGAATTCGTGTAAGTGCGTGGAATATCGCCAATGATTCGTGTCCGTGAAGGTCCGGCGTGCGGAACGCAGGAGCTGGAACGTCAATATTAGCCCGTATAGAAGAAAGGAGAAATAAGTAAGCGGTCTTTTGGCTACTTCCTCGTCTCTCGATTTCTTTAAATTCGACCCAAATTATTCTACACACGGCTCAAAATCATCACACGAGTAGTCCAGTGGGCACTCATTAATTATAATATGAACACAGTGCGCCTAAGGTCAATTAAGGGAAGGTAACGGGGAACTATAAAATGAAATCGTTGTTATAACTCTTATCAACTATTACTATAAATTCAACATAGTCACGAATTTTAAACGATGGATAATAATTTAAAATGATCATAAATATTAAGCGGTTATCATAGGCATATAAATAATAACTTCAAGTAAGGTTACAAATTTAAATAAAGTCGTAGGTTCAAAATAGTCGTTATAAACTTGACTTAATCCTGGACGAAAATGATTAGGGTATTCATTATAAATTCTCATTGCTATGGCTAACCTAGATAGTCGAGAACTCATTTAAATATACCGGGATGAGGGAAGTTAATCAACCGAGACCCCACTAATGTCATAAATAAAGTCAGACGTAACGTTATATTACGAAGTAGTAGAATCCGAGCACAATGCAACAAAACGAATATTGAAATTTTCGCCAACCCAATGTTTGTTAAAATTCCCAAATTATAAATCTTGCTGTCCAAATACAGCCATAGGTCCGTACGGAGTCCACCGTTCACCATAATTCATCCATTCAAGAATTAAAAACTAATAATACTTCCGCAAAAATTTTATTGAAAAATAACACCGAAACAAGTCGAGAATTTGCACCCGTGAGGATTCCATGCACAGATCCAGGAGATAAATCTAAAATGTATTTTGCAAAAATAATGAATCAATAGCACCAAATTACAATAAGGCGAATCGGCTTTGTCTTCATTCTCCCAATTCGTGTTCTAAAATCCAACAAGATCTTCTTCTCGATGTCATTAGATAACTAGAGGCCTACGTGCCCAAAAGACGATGAGATCTCACGACAATAAACCAAACTCCGTACTTCCCGCCTCAAGACTCGTCCAAGCTATAATTATATAGCTACTAGACACAAATTAAACCAGAAGACACAGGTGCTAGAATCTGCACTAGCGATTTTCACACGATAGTTTCCCATGTAGAATAAACATGGATTTCAGTAACATTCGAATCTAACCTACCACCAAAAATACCAACGATTAAGCCGATCATAAATAACAAACCAAAACTACCACTGGGTACAATGAGTCCACCAAAGTTTGCGGATAGTAAAGAATAATTTTCTTCCCCAACGTTGCTTGAAAAATTAAGTCCCTGTAAGAATAAAATATTTTGAAAATTATAGAATTTAATCCGCAAATAATACTTAAAGCCTAATTAGAACGAATTGTCAACAAGCCTGAAATTATAGCAGTAATTAAAGAAAATAGAATCAGAAAATTATAGACTTACTAAATACATCTGCTATGACGTAATCTCTGTATGGATCGATAACCTCTCATGTTTGACATTCATGTTAAGAAATATCGATAATGTTGTTTATTCGTGTGCATGCACAGACGACAAATCCGATACAGATAAGGGTAGACGAAATTTTCATGCCCTGCGCATACAAACCGGTATAAGAATTACCGATCGATCCATACTAATAGAAAATTTTAGAATCTTAAAAATGAGTAGCCACCAGAACCCACTTAATGAGGATATGATAGATCGAATCCCAGACGATGACGTGATCCCGAACCCAAGGTCCCGCCCGACAAGTAAAAATTATTTTTTATTCTCATAATTTATTATTAATGATTCCGAGCCTTAACTAAGGGTACCGCAACACAGACCCCGTCATGATCCCAGTGAATAGCAATACGAGCCTATCTTTGACAATAAGTCGAATTATTCCGATCTAGTCGACGAAGTTTTTCTTTCCAATTCAATTTTAGTACTTAGGTAACTAATCAAGCAATAAAAATTGTTGGCCGGAAAACGTGTTCACCCATATAAGGAATGACTGCAAATCGTTACGTTAATTTTGTATGAATATTTATTACGAGGTTTCATAGATTACCAGCAACAGAGACAAATATTATGGGCAACAAATTAAGTTAAAAGTCATACTTGCATTTTAATTTTTGTATTTTAATGTTATTGGTATTCTTATTTAAATAAAGATTTCAGTTCTTTCATGCTTCAGTTTAAAATCGGTAAGATTTATAAAATTTGTTCTATTTAAATAACAATTATAAAAATCTCTAAATGCCTTAATTCACAAATAATATTCTTAAATCGGTCAATGTGAGTGTAGTAGCTTTTTATCCATTCGATGACTTCAATCAATCTTTATGAACAAATTCTGGATATGTAAAAATATTTAACAATAAAATTATTATTTTCGTTTTGACGCTTCCTCTCTACGTTACCCATAATTTTCGGAAATCTTTCATTATTTTCCAAATATCAAAAAGCAAAAGAAAATGGAAAATTTATTAAATTATAATCTACATACATTTCCCCCTTTACCTTTTCGGACCAATGGAAGAGTTAAAAATGACAAGGCCCTTAAAATATCCTTAAATTGCAAATTTCGCTATTAAAAATGTCCGTAACCAATGACTCCCATCCATTACTTTGTTTCTTCGTCTCTTTATGGGTATATTTTAGTATAGGGTTGTTGAGTGTAGTGAATGTGTATTCGTACTTTATTTTTTCTCTCTTCAATAATAAATTTATTCAACTCAGGTAGTTATTCATAACTGTGTGGTCATTTGAAATAGATGCATATACCCTTTAATATAGAAACGAATTATTTCGTATACTAGACATTAATCGATGGGCAAATTGCTGATAATTTGTGAAAGTCGGATGATGTTTTCACATTTAACAAAAAACTAACGGGTAGAATTCCGAATGTATCTCGATTAAATAAATAGTTTGAAATATAAATTTCCGGTCATCTAAAAAATCCAAATCCCAAACTGACTAAAGAATAGCTGAAAAATAGAGATCTCATATCAAATATATTTGGAAGTCGACCCTATAATTAGAGTCACGAACTATGAAGGTATTTATATAACGATTAGACCCCGTCCAATAAAGTTCACAGAAACCAAATTAGCGAGAAGTTAGGGAGGGGGCTTGAATTTTCCTCGAGTAATGGCGAATTTCGTCACCTCAGATGCAACAAAGTCTAATGAGTTAGCTGATTTAAACCAAAATTCGTATAAGTCTTTTATACAGATAATCCATTACATTTATTAATTTGAAAGAAAGTATTTTTCGGACATCTGCACGCGATTAACATTTCAATCAATTTCATCATAGCTTGAACCAGATAAATTTACAAATCACAGTATTAATTTAGATATGCCTTATAAATTAGATTATAAGTAGACAAGCCCGTCGGATGAACTATCCACCCGTAGCTTCAAGCTGTGCTATAAGATAACCTTAAGTATGAATACCCTGTGACCAACCTCGATCTTAGGACAACGTCTTAATTACCTTGAAAAAATGTGAATTACTTTGATAAAAATGTGACGAATTTATGTATATGATCAAATTATAGATGTATCAGAACCTTTCGTGTTCGTGTCCCCGCACATTACCAACCAGTGGAGGCAAGCCTGGCGCCAAATCGGGCGAGTGAGAGGCGACGAGGAGCCCCGACCAAGAGGACCCCGACAGACCATCTAGCAGTTACTAGGAACAAACGAGAGACCGTCGATGCCGAACGAACAAATGAGCGGTCAGAATCCGGCCCAGGAAATTCGGGATTATGCCCGTTGCCTCCTCACACGCCTTGAGGAAAATCAACGGCAGCTCGATTTACAGGTGGTCAGGGCTAGACAATACCTGGCCAATGTAGAAGACGACATCGCGGCCAGAAGGATCGCGGATCTCTATAACGACCCGTCGCCGCTCAGCTCCAGACCCGTACGTAATACGAGACGGCCCGTCTTCGTATACCCTGGCTACTCAGCTGAAAAAAGCGTGAAAAAATTCTTCGAAGAGCCCTGACCTCGCTGATCTATGGATTACAGACCTACTAGTTTTGTTATAAACATTTTTATACACTAGATGATTGTTATTTGAGATTTGTTTAATTTTCTTGTTTGTTTCCTAGTATAATTTCGTAACTTATATTTAAATTAAATATACGCTTGGAACTTTTAGATCTGTTAATAAAAGTTTTAATGTTCATTATTCACAGAAATGGAACCCCTACAAATATTACGGACAGAACTGGCCGTGCCCAACAAACCAATAAAACCCTTTATGACCAGATCATCCAGTTGACTCGCGAGATCCAACAAACAAAAGCCACCTGGGTGGATCCGAAGAAGATCAAATCAATGCATCAAAGACGTACCGCGGCCCAAAAGGGATGGGCCGACGAAAAACAGTTGAACCAGAACCTCCGAACGCAGATACGGGGGTTGGAAGTTGCACTATCTGCCTGTCAAGAGGGGCAGCCGTAACTTATCCACTCGCCTTTGCCCCGGCTCAATTAGCCCATCGTGAGTCGGTGGCAACTCCAACAACCACAACAACAACAATAACGAACAGTTATCGGCCTGGACGAAAGGAGCGGGCTAGACGTCGAGCCGCTCGATTATTAAATAAGACCTGAAGGAATTATAGAATGTGTTTATTTTGTAAATTAAATAGGTTTATGTTGTAAATTATATCTTTCTTGTTAGTTAAAACGATATCTACGAATATTTGATAAGAATATTTGACAAATATCTAAAATCCGCAACCAACCCACTAGAATGTACCATTCGATATGCAGTCGCTTGTGTTGTCATTGTCGGATTCCTTCTTGTAGTACGATGAACTCCAACGAATAAAATCTACGACATACAGGGGACCCAATAATCTAAAGCGAGCACAAGTCTTCTAACGACAGCTCGTTGGACCCAGAGGTCATCCAAGCAATTACAGCATTAGTAATAACGCTCACTTTTTGCGGACGATCTACCCACTCGAACACAGTTCCAACGTTGCTTAGCAACGGGTGCCGAGTGGTAGCAAGAAATATTTATATGGTGTTACCTGGGTGACCACGCTAAGATTAAAACAAGCATCAATACCCAATAACCCACCAATATTAATTAAAATAATATTAAATATAACTTGAAATAATAAAAAAACCTTGAAATAGTACTAATAATAAAATTAACTTGAAATAATAATAATAATAATAATAATAATAATAATAATAGTCCTAATATTAATAATAATATTAATAATATAAATAACTTGAAATTATAATAATAATAAATAGTAATAATAATAAGTAATAAAAATTAAAATTAAAAAATATTAATAATTAAAACACTACTTATAAAATAAGTAGTAAATTTAATTTAAAAAATTTTAAAAAAATGACCTTGAAAAATATTATGATCATCTAATGACCTTGAGAAATTTGAATGACCTTGAAAATTATTATAACTTACCCAGTGACCTTGAATGAGTCATGGCTTTTGTTTAAATGACCTTGAATGAGTCATTGTCTTAGAAAAATTGTACTTTTAGACTTAGAAAAATTTTACCCGGGGGGTATGTGGTCCAGCGATGACATAACCATCTACTGGTTATTCCACACAAGGTCTGAAAATAAAACTGACAGAAACGTTTGAACATTTCGTTTTTCGCACGCAAACATAAATGCAAACATAAAAGAAAACATTTACATATCACACCCCCTAAAGGAAGCTTGCAATCTAAAATTTGTATATTAAAGTTGATAATTATTGTTATTGAAGCTTATATTTGGGTAAAGCATTAATTGTTATTTAATAAAGTTATATACAAAGACTTGTGTTTTATTTATATAAGAATACAAGTGAATGTTAAGACCTCACTAAAACTCGAGACCTCAACATTACAGCTAAGGGACTTTGTAGCCTGAACTTTAACCCTTCATTTCATTATTATTTTATGTGCAAAAATATCAAATTATTAATAGTAAGTATAATTAATATTATGATTATAATAATTTTTGATACTATACCGGTGCAAGGCAAGGAGTAAACTCTCAACAATATGAAACAATGAACTCGCTATATCAGTAGCGTCGTAGCAAACCTTTATCGCGCCATTTGCCTAGTATGAATCTTATGCCTCAATTTTGTCATGAAAGTGTGTTTTAGCTGACAATAATATCGAACTTTTATTGATCAGAACAATTGATTACGATTTACATTGACACAGAAAAATTGGTATTAAAACAATGCCAATTGAGTGCTTACTACAACCCTCCATGATTTGTTCTGTTTCAAAGATATAAATTAGCACAATTCTTGAGAGAAATACACATTAGTAAATAAAATGAAAATAATTTAATGTTCCATTGGTGGCCCGATATCTGTCCGCGGCCGAAGGTTGAGGACCATTGGCTTAGATAACTTAAAGTCACCTATGATACTTTGATAGCTAACAGATCTGGCTACTTGATATATGCCATTTAATATATAATTAGTTATTACTAAAAATGGCTATAACATTTCAAAGAACTATAATATATATTATATAATATATCTTCAAATCCCAACTGTTCATTCCTACCAAGTCAACAACATTATCTTCTAGCAGCACAATGTACCATGCAATAAGAGTCATGGCACCATGCAATGGTTTTTTTAACATTAACTTCAAGCGATACAGTGACCACCGCAAAGTATAGATGCTGATTCAATGGGAAATTTGTGAGTCAACCTTAAAGCACGCCTGGAAAAATTGGAAATACATGTGTTGCAATACTTATGGAAAGCAGACTAGAGACTTTTGCTAAAAACTACACTCAATATCTTTCTGAAAATGATCATTCTTATGCCTCATCGAGTGCTTGCTATCAAGCGTGCCTGTGGAAGTCCAACTTAATATTGAACATTAATGCATTTGAATTATTTTCCCATTGTTTATTTATTCATTTCCTGTGATTTTGTTCATGTTTATTTCCGGTATTCGTAATTATTTTATTAAAAAATATGAAAAATTGTGTATTGTTAAATTTTTGCTGAGATTTTATAGCACCCTAAATATTGGGCAGGGGAATTTAATTGAACATGATATTATTAAATTTCCATTAGTTAAAAATAATTTATTACTTTTAGATAATTTGAGCTAGTACATTTATTAATTATTGGCAAGGCTCTCCTTTGGAATTGAGTAGCATCATATAATAAATCTAAAATAAAATATATTAGAAATTTAGTAAGTAATATAAATATAAAAAACCTATATGGCCATTAAAGTCAGTGCAATCAGTCATTCCTGTGGAAACACCCAAATAAATTAATTTAACCGTGGATGAAATATAATCTCGGAAAGAAGTGACGGAACTTCCATTTGTAATCTAGAATTTTTGAAAACATTTTAATATAAAAGCAATTAAAGTATTATGGCAATCGGAAGCGCTTTCTTTAAAAAATGGGGGGTCCCCAGAAGACATAAATTTTACAAAAATTTACGTTTTACATTTTTATTTAATAAATAATAACGTAATTTAATAAAAAAATGATATAAATTATGACAAAAATTTATCCTTGTCATAAAATTAATAACAAAAAATCATATAGCAAAATAAATATTTAATTATTGTTATTACATTCGTTTTCGGATATGCTAAAAAGTGATCTAACAAACAATTTTACTAAAATGAATTATTTTTTTTATTTTTTAACTGTTATATTTTTCAATTTAAAATATCATAACACAAAAACTCTTTATTATAAACACAAATGATATCAAATTATACAACATTCCTTCACTTATGAGAAAGTCCTATTTCCTGAATTCATAATCTGCTGCCCAAACTGTAGGTCGTCGATGACGCTGATTATTCGTTCTAGATAATCTATTTGTTGAATCCCTTTGGTCATTTACTACTTCATCATCAGTTTCGATATTTGATTGATGTTTCTGAATTGAATCTTTATTATGGATTTCCTGAGTATTAGTCGCTTCTTTTAATTGATCTAAATGAGCAATCACCGGACTCCATTGCATTTCACATAAACCGTCCTTGCCGGATTTCCTACGATGAACTTACGGATCCTGGTTTAACCCAGTTTTGCAGTGTAAATTAGGTGACCAATATGATAACGGAACAATGGATGTCGAATTGATCTTCCAAACATTAATTCTACAGGGTTCCGTTTATACTTATTGCTATCCTGGAAGTGTGGTAGGTGAGCAATACATTTTGAAGGAAAGTGTGAATGTTCCTTTTTTCCTAAGACTATATATTTTATCGTTTGTACCATTCTCTCTACGAGTCCATTAGAACAGGCATGATATTGTGGAGTTTGAATGGCAGATGCGTCTACTTCACAATCTCCTCTGATATAAACTCTTTGGCATTATCAGAAACTACCTGAGTGGTTCCCAAAATATGGCAATTTACCACCTCCAACCAGCAATACCTTCCTTTTAATGAAGAAACTACATTTACGTACTTTTAATATTTGAAAATACTTTTAAAAATATTTCAAGACATTGAAATATTTTAAGAGTGATTTTTGAAATTATTCTAATTTGTTTAAATTAGAGAGATTTATCTAGTTTTTTAAGTTTTGGATTAAATAAATTTATAAACGTCAAACAATTCTGATTTAACTACCTTCAATCATTGTTTGAGAGCACACAACATCCAGAAGTGCTCGTTTAGTCATTCCAATTACTTGAATGAGTATTATTGGCACGCAAACATTCATGTGGCAAAATCCGGTCGGGTGACGGACTGACTATATCGTTTTCCGAAATGAATTTACAATTTCTTGCATAATGCCCAGGATTACAACACTCATGGCATTTCAATTGCTTGCATTAAGACCTTACATAGGCATCTTTGCCATACTCGTAACATTTGACGAGATTCATAGAAGCGGCACAAAGATGATTAGTTAAATCAAATCCATAAAGATTGAAAAACAACAGATAAACGGCCCTGATCACTCATAACCAAAATTTAACTAGAATTTTGCTTTCGCCTCTTCTCTGATATTTTCTGATATTATTTTAGTGAAAGAAAATATCAGAGAAGAGGAGAAAGCGAAAGTCTAGTGAAATTTTGGTTATGAGTGACCAGGGTCGTTTATCAGTCGAAATATTTCATATTTTATGAATAAACATTGCAGAAATTGGCTACCATTGTTATTTAAATTTTATTTAAATTATTATTATTATTATTATTATTATTATTATTATTATCTAAAGATCTTCACAAATCTCTCGTTGTAATTAAATATATAGTTTAAAAATAATTTCAAACTAGAAATTTGAATGAATTAATATTATAGGACTATTAAGTACCTTTACATACAATTCGGTATCCTCACATTTTATAATAATAATATTAATAGAGCCAGCCCGTAACGTTCTCTGTAATGAAATGGTTTTAGAATTTCTCCCCGTTAAACGCATCCGAACTGTATTCTCATTATCCATATAAAACCTAATCGTCGAATTATCACTAAAATCCGGCAATTATCGAAAAGTTTTATTAATATATTTACCTTAATATAACATTCAGTAAACAAAAATTGTTTGTATAATTGAATCTCCAGATTAATTTAAAAGAGCTCTCCTCAACGTTACTTGTCAAGTTCTCATACAAATTCCTTTGATTTTCGTGATCCGATAAATCTTAAACCAATAATTTTATTTCGTCAATTTAACACTCAAAAAATTTCAAAAATTCTGTACAAATATTTATGCCTGACTAAAATTATTAAACCATAAATGAAATCGTGTTAAAATAAAGAGAAAAAGTGACATTCAATTGCCAAAATTTAACAGTAAATAATTAAAAATATTGATCAATAGTCTGAAATGAAGATAAAATAAATTGATAATACTAATTGATTGATAGAGAACTGAATACAGAATATTTTTGCTACCTTAACCTTATTAATTTTTTAGAATATTTCATAATGATATTTGTAAAAATATAAAGACTTTATTCCGAAAATTAGACTAATTTATTACACCAAATATTAAACTTGTACCTATCCGTCTTTAAGTTCTGATTCTGTAGAGCAATATTTCCCTGCAGAAGCGATTTCTTTGATTGTTTCATTATGGACAACAGTTATTCACAGAAAAAACAAGTTCTTTCCGAAGATATTTTTTCTTTATTTAGACATACAATATTTTTAAATATTTTTTGCATTTTATCTTTTATCCATTTAAACAATATATTTTCCATCTGTATATTTACCTTTCCAGTTCATTTAACTGTTTTGTCACTAATTTTAGTTTTCAAAACTACAGAATTTTTAATAAAGGTTTCATTCCTTTAAATTCTTTTACTAAGCACGAAAAGTAACCCAAAAATCTTAATTTAAAGAAAATTACTTGATTTTGTTTGCCTTATCCAAAATCTTCTACATTTTTTATTCAATAGGACAAATTTTATAACAATTAAAAATCAGAGTGGAAATTGTAATATGGTAGTGAGGTTGTAAAAATGAAACAATTTACAATACAAATAAAATAGAAACTTGATGGAAATAGAAAATATAAACTTTCAATCAACAAAACTCCACAAACATTGCGTATCACAGTTAATACGAACTTCCACGCCAATCGAATTATAGAAAAGAATTTCCTAAATATAATATAGATTGTAATTTGATAAATGTCATTGATTTTGAAAAATGTGATATTTTATATTTGTACCATTTATGATACATAATGCTGTAAAATGTAAATAAATAATTAGTTATTCTAATTAAAATCAGGGAAATATAATAAGGATAACAAAAAATACAACGAATGGTAAAAATGACAGAAAACCTTTAATATTTAAAACAATGAGAAATTAAACAAACTAGATTTTTGAAAGCTTTTATTATGACCACCTCGGAATTAAATTAATTATTGCTTATTTTCCAATATGGCAACTGAAAGGGTAGAATTCAAATTAAAATAGAACGGAATCATATTGCTAATAAACATTAAGTCATAATACCAAAGGATGTAAAATTTTTCTATAAATATTATTAAATTTTTGAAATTATAAGGACTTTTTTTGTTTTTCACCTCTGGTATGTTTATAAGTGACATAATATTTTCTACAAAATTTGACTATGAATCAGATTTATTTAAGGTATTCACGAATTTTCGGCACAGCCTTCATTTGAAGTGAAACTTGAAGTTTTCATAATTAAATATTTTATATTAACTATAAATTAAATTTTAAATTTAACCATCATTTAGATCGAAATCAGAATTAAATAAAAAATCGCTTCCAACAGAATTGTTTTAAAATTGATCAAATTTGAAAAATTGTGAAAAAATTGAATTCTTTAATGATGAAAAACAAAGATTAAAATGAATGCGATATTATTGAGGATTACAGCATCCAAAAGAATCTTTATAAGAAGATTATCAAAATAAGAGAAATGCCCTAATCATTGGAATAATTCTAATATAAAAAATAAAAATCTGAAGTTCCGTTTAAATCTTCGGGTAAAGAAATAAGAAAGACACTATTAAGTATTAACAACTAAGTTTAAAGAAAAATGTCTGATGTTTAAAAGAATTTTAATCGAATGTGAATAATTTTGAAACTATTTTGAAATTTTTTGGTAGATATTTTTTTTTTATAAAAATGTGCTAAAATATGTCCAATTAAATAAATTAATTTGAGCTCATTTATTATCCTAAATTTATGTTTCTAAATTAATATAATAAGGAAATCGCGAAGAAAATTCCTAATTATATTTTATTAAAAATATAAATGCATTACAAATAAATCAGTCAAAATTTCACTTACCTTTGTGGCAATGCGAATTCACATTTAAAGAGAAAAAAGAGCAATCAAGAATATTTTCAAAAAATTTGTTAGAATAACATGAATTATTATAACAAATATTTTCGTCTTTTTCTTCTATACAAAATGGGGAAAACTCTTTACCAATTTGATCAAATTTCACTCTCAATGAATTTATATAAAAATAATCCAAGCATCCAATATTTGATTTTACATAAGTTTTGTAGCCAGATGGAACATTTCCAATCCAAATAAATGTTTTGTTCTTCACTGAAAGATACCGATGTGGCATTGGAAATTTATCGAAATAATCTAATAATAATAATAATAATAATAATAATAATAATAATAATAATAATAATAATAATAATAATAATAATAATAATAATAATAAAAAAATAAATAAAACAATCATAACATATTGGCATTGAATTAAATGATATATTAAAACCGCCAATCCAACATATATATTATATTACAATATATTTCGACAAACTCACTGTCATAGTTAGGTAGATGAAATTGAAACTATGTAGAATAAATTACTTTTATTTCAACAAATTTCCTCTTTTATATTATAAAAATATTTTACTAAAAGTTATAAATTCTGTTTTTATAAATCTCAAATTTAACAATGTTTATAAAATAGAGATTTTAAGAAAACTTTAATAAATTCCGAATAAAATACTCTTAAGTTTTTGAACAAAACTATTTTACATTTATTTTCATCCCGCATTACCAAATTGCGTAATATCAAACTGTGATCGAGAATTTGAGAGAGGAAATAATAATAATAATAATAATAATAATAATAATAATAATAATAATAATAATAATAATAATAACAATAAAACATAACAATAAAACATAACACAAACATTAATACATTTATTATACGTCAAATCGTTTGGATAATAACCAGGCTAAACGATGTTGACCACATGTTAAGGTCCATGGTTTTTTCATACATAGTTTTATTATACACAATATGTTTACCCATTGTTTGCAGTTTCGAAATCATTAAAGCCGGATAATAGAAACCCATAGGATCAAATACAGATATCCTGCTAGGTTTCATATTTATTACTAACCAATGTTCTCCATCGAGATGAGACGATTGAGTATTTACGATTATACCTTGATTATTACGTAAATATGGAATTTTATCAAGATGAAAAACCCATAAAAATTCATATCCTAGTATTTGTTTTTCAATTCGATAGACCTGAACAGAACTACATCAATAATATTAATAATACATGAAAAAACTTACTCCATGACAAATTATCATAAATTATCTATACATTTATACCAACATTTTCAAACCAACAATGTTCGTTCAAACCATCAATGTTTGAACTCTGTTCAAACTAATACGGTTCTGTTTGCAGTTATTTGAACCTCATTTTCGGCTAATATCGAGAGCTCACACAAACTCTTCTCACGAATAATTTTGCATCAATTAATTGAAGAATTGGTGCTGTGGTAGCACTTGTTAGTGATAATGCCGACTCAGATCTTTTCAATCTAATGTGTACATTAAAACCTGGGAGTAAATATTTCGGTTGAGCCATAAAATCGAGTTGTGATGATGAGCAAATGGTAAATAATTTTTACTAGGCCTTTTGATGATATCCATGAGGGTTTTTGATATCCGTGCCATTTGACATAGTATTGATTATCCTTACCACCTTTTTAGTTTTCAATATTTTCTGAATTCTAAACACTGTAGGTTTGGAAATAACTTGTAATTCCTGTTCATAGAATTTCCCCTGTATTACATCGTTGTCATTGTCTTTAATAACATACATTACAGAGCTCTGTTTAGTATTAATTTTTGTAATTTGAAATACTTCATCACTCCAATTACTATCGAAATGTTTGATGAAAGGTGAAGCAGATATTTTACTAATTCTAACGTAATCTCCAACTTTATATTTTGGTTTTGTAATAGTAACTTTTTTAGATCGTACTGGTTTTTTTGAGCTGATATCTATAGGTCTTAAACCATTCAGACCTCGATGTGATGAATTATTATAACTAACAAGTATTTTCGGTAATACATTTATCCATATTTTATTACCTTGATGCACAAAATATTTCTTCAATCTATCCCTCAATGTCCGGTTAAATCTTTCAACATGAGCAGCTTTGTATTGAGAATGTACAGAGTAATGATTTATTTTGAGACGATCCAGGATTTGCTTAACTTTACTATTGTAGAACTCCTTGCCTATAATAATAATAATATTAATAATAATAAAAATACCTAAATCGGTTTGCAAATTGTCAGGATACCCATCTTTAAATAAAATATTAATTGCTTTAGATATATGCCCTCTGCAGATTGTCTTTGTTGGTACACAGCGGGCAAAACGACTGAAAACATCAATACACGTTAAAATATATTTATCTTTGAATATGGTATCATCTCCATCAAATCCATTTGCCGTAAATCATTAATACCGAATGTCTTAAACGGTCTTGCCCATTTTTAAATAAAATATTAATTGCTTTATATATTTTCTCTGCAGATTTTGTCTTTGTTGGTACATAGCGGGCAAAACGACTGAAAACATCAATACACGTTAAAATATATTTATAACCTTTGTTAATCTTTGAATACGGTATCATCTCCATCAAATCCATTTGCCATAAATCATTAATTCCAAATGTCTTATAAGCTCTTGTTGGAAATCTTTTCTGCATCGGTTTGTTTAAACTGTACTCAAGCTGATCTGACATCACTTTTGAGTTTCCTTTTTCTAATTTGGGACTCTTTTCTTTAACTTTGCTACTCCACCGAAACCTGCTTCGTCTTCTGGGTTTGTCCAAATCTTCTCCATTACAACAAGATGATTTAAATTTTAATTTGACATTAAGTAATGATTGCCCCATCGTTTATTGTAATCCACCTAATAATGATATTGCTAATGGTAATATAGCCCCGATAAAATCGCCTTGTTGTTTATATATGATTTTTCTTATTTGCTTACGATTTTTATTGTTTACTATCGATAACAAAGGTTTTCGATGTTTATTCAACACTAGTTTCTTATATTTGCTGATTTTAATTTTACCTATGAGTACTTTTAGTAGAATTTTGAGTAAATCATCGACAACAAAATTTGGAAATGATTGTAAAATAGACATTCTTTTCATACTCGATGCCTTTAACAGTGCATTAAAATATGGGAAACTCCTATGATTTTTACAATTTTAACCACTTGCGCTATATTGACGTGCCAGGCACGGCACGCCTTGATGATTTTTTTCAAAACCACAAGTGACGTGTATACCACGTCGGTAGCATTTGTCGCAAAAAACAAAAACGACGTGTGTGCAACGTCGGCTGACAGACGTAACGTCATTATTCGAACTGCAATTATAAAGTTACGATACTTTACATATATAGTAGAGCGCGGCCCAGTTACCGAAAATTAAATCATAGCGCAAGTGGTTAATAATGTTTTTCGAAATTAAATTCATTGCGGGGAGATTCTCGGTTATTAGTTTTTTAGATGGTGTATAACTGGTTTTGGGTGGAACCTTTTCAGGCTTTATGTTCTTTTTAATACTTTTCTAAGTTTTCTGACGTTTTTAAGTCTGTATTTCATAAACGTTGTTGCATGTTTATGTTTTCAACTTTGTTTATAAACCATGGCACCTTCTTTATTGAAAATATCTGTTTTTACCTGTAAATCATCATTGCATTGTTGTGTGAAATCAAGAAATATAAATATCCATGTGATGATTTTGAGGCATCTTGATATTCACTGATAAGAAAATTACGGTTATTAGGGTATGCTTGTAGAGCAAGAAAATCAATAACTGTAATTTGAAATACTTCATCACTCCAATTACTATCGAAATGTTTGATGAAAGGTGAAGCAGATATTTTACTAATTCTAACGTAATCTCCAACTTTATATTTTGGTTTTGTAATAGTAACTTTTTTAGATCGTACTGGTTTTTTTGAGCTGATATCTATAGGTCTTAAACCATTCAGACCTCGATGTGATGAATTATTATAACTAACAAGTATTTTCGGTAATACATTTATCCATATTTTATTACCTTGATGCACAAAATATTTCTTCAATCTATCCCTCAATGTCCGGTTAAATCTTTCAACATGAGCAGCTTTGTATTGAGAATGTACAGAGTAATGATTTATTTTGAGACGATCCAGGATTTGCTTAACTTTACTATTGTAGAACTCCTTGCCTATAATAATAATAATATTAATAATAATAAAAAATACCTAAATCGGTTTGCAAATTGTCAGGATACCCATCTTTAAATAAAATATTAATTGCTTTAGATATATGCCCTCTGCAGATTGTCTTTGTTGGTACACAGCGGGCAAAACGACTGAAAACATCAATACACGTTAAAATATATTTATCTTTGAATATGGTATCATCTCCATCAAATCCATTTGCCGTAAATCATTAATACCGAATGTCTTAAACGGTCTTGCCCATTTTTAAATAAAATATTAATTGCTTTATATATTTTCTCTGCAGATTTTGTCTTTGTTGGTACATAGCGGGCAAAACGACTGAAAACATCAATACACGTTAAAATATATTTATAACCTTTGTTAATCTTTGAATACGGTATCATCTCCATCAAATCCATTTGCCATAAATCATTAATTCCAAATGTCTTATAAGCTCTTGTTGGAAATCTTTTCTGCATCGGTTTGTTTAAACTGTACTCAAGCTGATCTGACATCACTTTTGAGTTTCCTTTTTCTAATTTGGGACTCTTTTCTTTAACTTTGCTACTCCACCGAAACCTGCTTCGTCTTCTGGGTTTGTCCAAATCTTCTCCATTACAACAAGATGATTTAAATTTTAATTTGACATTAAGTAATGATTGCCCCATCGTTTATTGTAATCCACCTAATAATGATATTGCTAATGGTAATATAGCCCCGATAAAATCGCCTTGTTGTTTATATATGATTTTTCTTATTTGCTTACGATTTTTATTGTTTACTATCGATAACAAAGGTTTTCGATGTTTATTCAACACTAGTTTCTTATATTTGCTGATTTTAATTTTACCTATGAGTACTTTTAGTAGAATTTTGAGTAAATCATCGACAACAAAATTTGGAAATGATTGTAAAATAGACATTCTTTTCATACTCGATGCCTTTAACAGTGCATTAAAATATGGGAAACTCCTATGATTTTTACAATTTTAACCACTTGCGCTATATTGACGTGCCAGGCACGGCACGCCTTGATGATTTTTTTCAAAACCACAAGTGACGTGTATACCACGTCGGTAGCATTTGTCGCAAAAACAAAAACGACGTGTGTGCAACGTCGGCTGACAGACGTAACGTCATTATTCGAACTGCAATTATAAAGTTACGATACTTTACATATATAGTAGAGCGCGGCCCAGTTACCGAAAATTAAATCATAGCGCAAGTGGTTAATAATGTTTTTCGAAATTAAATTCATTGCGGGGAGATTCTCGGTTATTAGTTTTTTAGATGGTGTATAACTGGTTTTGGGTGGAACCTTTTCAGGCTTTATGTTCTTTTTAATACTTTTTCTAAGTTTTCTGACGTTTTTAAGTCTGTATTTCATAAACGTTGTTGCATGTTTATGTTTTCAACTTTGTTTATAAACCATGGCACCTTCTTTATTGAAAATATCTGTTTTTACCTGTAAATCATCATTGCATTGTTGTGTGAAATCAAGAAATATAAATATCCATGTGATGATTTTGAGGCATCTTGATATTCACTGATAAGAAAATTACGGTTATTAGGGTATGCTTGTAGAGCAAGAAAATCAATAACTGTAATTTGAAATACTTCATCACTCCAATTACTATCGAAATGTTTGATGAAAGGTGAAGCAGATATTTTACTAATTCTAACGTAATCTCCAACTTTATATTTTGGTTTTGTAATAGTAACTTTTTTAGATCGTACTGGTTTTTTTGAGCTGATATCTATAGGTCTTAAACCATTCAGACCTCGATGTGATGAATTATTATAACTAACAAGTATTTTCGGTAATACATTTATCCATATTTTATTACCTTGATGCACAAAATATTTCTTCAATCTATCCCTCAATGTCCGGTTAAATCTTTCAACATGAGCAGCTTTGTATTGAGAATGTACAGAGTAATGATTTATTTTGAGACGATCCAGGATTTGCTTAACTTTACTATTGTAGAACTCCTTGCCTATAATAATAATAATATTAATAATAATAAAAAATACCTAAATCGGTTTGCAAATTGTCAGGATACCCATCTTTAAATAAAATATTAATTGCTTTAGATATATGCCCTCTGCAGATTGTCTTTGTTGGTACACAGCGGGCAAAACGACTGAAAACATCAATACACGTTAAAATATATTTATCTTTGAATATGGTATCATCTCCATCAAATCCATTTGCCGTAAATCATTAATACCGAATGTCTTAAACGGTCTTGCCCATTTTTAAATAAAATATTAATTGCTTTATATATTTTCTCTGCAGATTTTGTCTTTGTTGGTACATAGCGGGCAAAACGACTGAAAACATCAATACACGTTAAAATATATTTATAACCTTTGTTAATCTTTGAATACGGTATCATCTCCATCAAATCCATTTGCCATAAATCATTAATTCCAAATGTCTTATAAGCTCTTGTTGGAAATCTTTTCTGCATCGGTTTGTTTAAACTGTACTCAAGCTGATCTGACATCACTTTTGAGTTTCCTTTTTCTAATTTGGGACTCTTTTCTTTAACTTTGCTACTCCACCGAAACCTGCTTCGTCTTCTGGGTTTGTCCAAATCTTCTCCATTACAACAAGATGATTTAAATTTTAATTTGACATTAAGTAATGATTGCCCCATCGTTTATTGTAATCCACCTAATAATGATATTGCTAATGGTAATATAGCCCCGATAAAATCGCCTTGTTGTTTATATATGATTTTTCTTATTTGCTTACGATTTTTATTGTTTACTATCGATAACAAAGGTTTTCGATGTTTATTCAACACTAGTTTCTTATATTTGCTGATTTTAATTTTACCTATGAGTACTTTTAGTAGAATTTTGAGTAAATCATCGACAACAAAATTTGGAAATGATTGTAAAATAGACATTCTTTTCATACTCGATGCCTTTAACAGTGCATTAAAATATGGGAAACTCCTATGATTTTTACAATTTTAACCACTTGCGCTATATTGACGTGCCAGGCACGGCACGCCTTGATGATTTTTTTCAAAACCACAAGTGACGTGTATACCACGTCGGTAGCATTTGTCGCAAAAACAAAAACGACGTGTGTGCAACGTCGGCTGACAGACGTAACGTCATTATTCGAACTGCAATTATAAAGTTACGATACTTTACATATATAGTAGAGCGCGGCCCAGTTACCGAAAATTAAATCATAGCGCAAGTGGTTAATAATGTTTTTCGAAATTAAATTCATTGCGGGGAGATTCTCGGTTATTAGTTTTTTAGATGGTGTATAACTGGTTTTGGGTGGAACCTTTTCAGGCTTTATGTTCTTTTTAATACTTTTTCTAAGTTTTCTGACGTTTTTAAGTCTGTATTTCATAAACGTTGTTGCATGTTTATGTTTTCAACTTTGTTTATAAACCATGGCACCTTCTTTATTGAAAATATCTGTTTTTACCTGTAAATCATCATTGCATTGTTGTGTGAAATCAAGAAATATAAATATCCATGTGATGATTTTGAGGCATCTTGATATTCACTGATAAGAAAATTACGGTTATTAGGGTATGCTTGTAGAGCAAGAAAATCAATAACTGTAATTTGAAATACTTCATCACTCCAATTACTATCGAAATGTTTGATGAAAGGTGAAGCAGATATTTTACTAATTCTAACGTAATCTCCAACTTTATATTTTGGTTTTGTAATAGTAACTTTTTTAGATCGTACTGGTTTTTTTGAGCTGATATCTATAGGTCTTAAACCATTCAGACCTCGATGTGATGAATTATTATAACTAACAAGTATTTTCGGTAATACATTTATCCATATTTTATTACCTTGATGCACAAAATATTTCTTCAATCTATCCCTCAATGTCCGGTTAAATCTTTCAACATGAGCAGCTTTGTATTGAGAATGTACAGAGTAATGATTTATTTTGAGACGATCCAGGATTTGCTTAACTTTACTATTGTAGAACTCCTTGCCTATAATAATAATAATATTAATAATAATAAAAAATACCTAAATCGGTTTGCAAATTGTCAGGATACCCATCTTTAAATAAAATATTAATTGCTTTAGATATATGCCCTCTGCAGATTGTCTTTGTTGGTACACAGCGGGCAAAACGACTGAAAACATCAATACACGTTAAAATATATTTATCTTTGAATATGGTATCATCTCCATCAAATCCATTTGCCGTAAATCATTAATACCGAATGTCTTAAACGGTCTTGCCCATTTTTAAATAAAATATTAATTGCTTTATATATTTTCTCTGCAGATTTTGTCTTTGTTGGTACATAGCGGGCAAAACGACTGAAAACATCAATACACGTTAAAATATATTTATAACCTTTGTTAATCTTTGAATACGGTATCATCTCCATCAAATCCATTTGCCATAAATCATTAATTCCAAATGTCTTATAAGCTCTTGTTGGAAATCTTTTCTGCATCGGTTTGTTTAAACTGTACTCAAGCTGATCTGACATCACTTTTGAGTTTCCTTTTTCTAATTTGGGACTCTTTTCTTTAACTTTGCTACTCCACCGAAACCTGCTTCGTCTTCTAGGTTTGTCCAAATCTTCTCCATTACAACAAGATGATTTAAATTTAATTTGACATTAAGTAATGATTGCCCCATCGTTTATTGTAATCCACCTAATAATGATATTGCTAATGGTAATATAGCCCCGATAAAATCGCCTTGTTGTTTATATATGATTTTTCTTATTTGCTTACGATTTTTATTGTTTACTATCGATAACAAAGGTTTTCGATGTTTATTCAACACTAGTTTCTTATATTTGCTGATTTTAATTTTACCTATGAGTACTTTTAGTAGAATTTTGAGTAAATCATCGACAACAAAATTTGGAAATGATTGTAAAATAGACATTCTTTTCATACTCGATGCCTTTAACAGTGCATTAAAATATGGGAAACTCCTATGATTTTTACAATTTTAACCACTTGCGCTATATTGACGTGCCAGGCACGGCACGCCTTGATGATTTTTTTCAAAACCACAAGTGACGTGTATACCACGTCGGTAGCATTTGTCGCAAAAACAAAAACGACGTGTGTGCAACGTCGGCTGACAGACGTAACGTCATTATTCGAACTGCAATTATAAAGTTACGATACTTTACATATATAGTAGAGCGCGGCCCAGTTACCGAAAATTAAATCATAGCGCAAGTGGTTAATAATGTTTTTCGAAATTAAATTCATTGCGGGAGATTCTCGGTTATTAGTTTTTTAGATGGTGTATAACTGGTTTTGGGTGGAACCTTTTCAGGCTTTATGTTCTTTTTAATACTTTTTCTAAGTTTTCTGACGTTTTTAAGTCTGTATTTCATAAACGTTGTTGCATGTTTATGTTTTCAACTTTGTTTATAAACCATGGCACCTTCTTTATTGAAAATATCTGTTTTTACCTGTAAATCATCATTGCATTGTTGTGTGAAATCAAGAAATATAAATATCCATGTGATGATTTTGAGGCATCTTGATATTCACTGATAAGAAAATTACGGTTATTAGGGTATGCTTGTAGAGCAAGAAAATCAATAACTGTAATTTGAAATACTTCATCACTCCAATTACTATCGAAATGTTTGATGAAAGGTGAAGCAGATATTTTACTAATTCTAACGTAATCTCCAACTTTATATTTTGGTTTTGTAATAGTAACTTTTTTAGATCGTACTGGTTTTTTTGAGCTGATATCTATAGGTCTTAAACCATTCAGACCTCGATGTGATGAATTATTATAACTAACAAGTATTTTCGGTAATACATTTATCCATATTTTATTACCTTGATGCACAAAATATTTCTTCAATCTATCCCTCAATGTCCGGTTAAATCTTTCAACATGAGCAGCTTTGTATTGAGAATGTACAGAGTAATGATTTATTTTGAGACGATCCAGGATTTGCTTAACTTTACTATTGTAGAACTCCTTGCCTATAATAATAATAATATTAATAATAATAAAAAATACCTAAATCGGTTTGCAAATTGTCAGGATACCCATCTTTAAATAAAATATTAATTGCTTTAGATATATGCCCTCTGCAGATTGTCTTTGTTGGTACACAGCGGGCAAAACGACTGAAAACATCAATACACGTTAAAATATATTTATCTTTGAATATGGTATCATCTCCATCAAATCCATTTGCCGTAAATCATTAATACCGAATGTCTTAAACGGTCTTGCCCATTTTTAAATAAAATATTAATTGCTTTATATATTTTCTCTGCAGATTTTGTCTTTGTTGGTACATAGCGGGCAAAACGACTGAAAACATCAATACACGTTAAAATATATTTATAACCTTTGTTAATCTTTGAATACGGTATCATCTCCATCAAATCCATTTGCCATAAATCATTAATTCCAAATGTCTTATAAGCTCTTGTTGGAAATCTTTTCTGCATCGGTTTGTTTAAACTGTACTCAAGCTGATCTGACATCACTTTTGAGTTTCCTTTTTCTAATTTGGGACTCTTTTCTTTAACTTTGCTACTCCACCGAAACCTGCTTCGTCTTCTAGGTTTGTCCAAATCTTCTCCATTACAACAAGATGATTTAAATTTTAATTTGACATTAAGTAATGATTGCCCCATCGTTTATTGTAATCCACCTAATAATGATATTGCTAATGGTAATATAGCCCCGATAAAATCGCCTTGTTGTTTATATATGATTTTTCTTATTTGCTTACGATTTTTATTGTTTACTATCGATAACAAAGGTTTTCGATGTTTATTCAACACTAGTTTCTTATATTTGCTGATTTTAATTTACCTATGAGTACTTTTAGTAGAATTTTGAGTAAATCATCGACAACAAAATTTGGAAATGATTGTAAAATAGACATTCTTTTCATACTCGATGCCTTTAACAGTGCATTAAAATATGGGAAACTCCTATGATTTTTACAATTTTAACCACTTGCGCTATATTGACGTGCCAGGCACGGCACGCCTTGATGATTTTTTTCAAAACACAAGTGACGTGTATACCACGTCGGTAGCATTTGTCGCAAAAACAAAAACGACGTGTGTGCAACGTCGGCTGACAGACGTAACGTCATTATTCGAACTGCAATTATAAAGTTACGATACTTTACATATATAGTAGAGCGCGGCCCAGTTACCGAAAATTAAATCATAGCGCAAGTGGTTAATAATGTTTTTCGAAATTAAATTCATTGCGGGGAGATTCTCGGTTATTAGTTTTTTAGATGGTGTATAACTGGTTTTGGGTGGAACCTTTTCAGGCTTTATGTTCTTTTTAATACTTTTTCTAAGTTTTCTGACGTTTTTAAGTCTGTATTTCATAAACGTTGTTGCATGTTTATGTTTTCAACTTTGTTTATAAACCATGGCACCTTCTTTATTGAAAATATCTGTTTTTACCTGTAAATCATCATTGCATTGTTGTGTGAAATCAAGAAATATAAATATCCATGTGATGATTTTGAGGCATCTTGATATTCACTGATAAGAAAATTACGGTTATTAGGGTATGCTTGTAGAGCAAGAAAATCAATAACTGTAATTTGAAATACTTCATCACTCCAATTACTATCGAAATGTTTGATGAAAGGTGAAGCAGATATTTTACTAATTCTAACGTAATCTCCAACTTTATATTTGGTTTTGTAATAGTAACTTTTTTAGATCGTACTGGTTTTTTGAGCTGATATCTATAGGTCTCAAACCATTCAGACCTCGATGTGATGAATTATTATAACTAACAAGTATTTTCGGTAATACATTTATCCATATTTTATTACCTTGATGCACAAAATATTTCTTCAATCTATCCCTCAATGTCCGGTTAAATCTTTCAACATGAGCAGCTTTGTATTGAGAATGTACAGAGTAATGATTTATTTGAGACGATCCAGGATTTGCTTAACTTTACTATTGTAGAACTCCTTGCCTATAATAATAATAATATTAATAATAATAAAAAATACCTAAATCGGTTTGCAAATTGTCAGGATACCCATCTTTAAATAAAATATTAATTGCTTTAGATATATGCCCTCTGCAGATTGTCTTTGTTGGTACACAGCGGGCAAAACGACTGAAAACATCAATACACGTTAAAATATATTTATCTTTGAATATGGTATCATCTCCATCAAATCCATTTGCCGTAAATCATTAATACCGAATGTCTTAAACGGTCTTGCCCATTTTTAAATAAAATATAATTGCTTTATATATTTTCTCTGCAGATTTTGTCTTTGTTGGTACATAGCGGGCAAAACGACTGAAAACATCAATACACGTTAAAATATATTTATAACCTTTGTTAATCTTTGAATACGGTATCATCTCCATCAAATCCATTTGCCATAAATCATTAATTCCAAATGTCTTATAAGCTCTTGTTGGAAATCTTTTCTGCATCGGTTTGTTTAAACTGTACTCAAGCTGATCTGACATCACTTTTGAGTTTCCTTTTTCTAATTTGGGACTCTTTTCTTTAACTTTGCTACTCCACCGAAACCTGCTTCGTCTTCTGGGTTTGTCCAAATCTTCTCCATTACAACAAGATGATTTAAATTTTAATTTGACATTAAGTAATGATTGCCCCATCGTTTATTGTAATCCACCTAATAATGATATTGCTAATGGTAATATAGCCCCGATAAAATCGCCTTGTTGTTTATATATGATTTTTCTTATTTGCTTACGATTTTTATTGTTTACTATCGATAACAAAGGTTTCGATGTTTATTCAACACTAGTTTCTTATATTTGCTGATTTTAATTTTACCTATGAGTACTTTTAGTAGAATTTTGAGTAAATCATCGACAACAAAATTTGGAAATGATTGTAAAATAGACATTCTTTTCATACTCGATGCCTTTAACAGTGCATTAAAATATGGGAAACTCCTATGATTTTACAATTTTAACCACTTGCGCTATATTGACGTGCCAGGCACGGCACGCCTTGATGATTTTTTTCAAAACCACAAGTGACGTGTATACCACGTCGGTAGCATTTGTCGCAAAAACAAAAACGACGTGTGTGCAACGTCGGCTGACAGACGTAACGTCATTATTCGAACTGCAATTATAAAGTTACGATACTTTACATATATAGTAGAGCGCGGCCCAGTTACCGAAAATTAAATCATAGCGCAAGTGGTTAATAATGTTTTTCGAAATTAAATTCATTGCGGGGAGATTCTCGGTTATTAGTTTTTTAGATGGTGTATAACTGGTTTTGGGTGGAACCTTTTCAGGCTTTATGTTCTTTTTAATACTTTTTCTAAGTTTTCTGACGTTTTTAAGTCTGTATTTCATAAACGTTGTTGCATGTTTATGTTTTCAACTTTGTTTATAAACCATGGCACCTTCTTTATTGAAAATATCTGTTTTTACCTGTAAATCATCATTGCATTGTTGTGTGAAATCAAGAAATATAAATATCCATGTGATGATTTTGAGGCATCTTGATATTCACTGATAAGAAAATTACGGTTATTAGGGTATGCTTGTAGAGCAAGAAAATCAATAACTGTAATTTGAAATACTTCATCACTCCAATTACTATCGAAATGTTTGATGAAAGGTGAAGCAGATATTTTACTAATTCTAACGTAATCTCCAACTTTATATTTTGGTTTTGTAATAGTAACTTTTTTAGATCGTACTGGTTTTTTTGAGCTGATATCTATAGGTCTTAAACCATTCAGACCTCGATGTGATGAATTATTATAACTAACAAGTATTTTCGGTAATACATTTATCCATATTTTATTACCTTGATGCACAAAATATTTCTTCAATCTATCCCTCAATGTCCGGTTAAATCTTTCAACATGAGCAGCTTTGTATTGAGAATGTACAGAGTAATGATTATTTTGAGACGATCCAGGATTTGCTTAACTTTACTATTGTAGAACTCCTTGCCTATAATAATAATAATATTAATAATAATAAAAAATACCTAAATCGGTTTGCAAATTGTCAGGATACCCATCTTTAAATAAAATATTAATTGCTTTAGATATATGCCCTCTGCAGATTGTCTTTGTTGGTACACAGCGGGCAAAACGACTGAAAACATCAATACACGTTAAAATATATTTATCTTTGAATATGGTATCATCTCCATCAAATCCATTTGCCGTAAATCATTAATACCGAATGTCTTAAACGGTCTTGCCCATTTTTAAATAAAATATTAATTGCTTTATATATTTTCTCTGCAGATTTTGTCTTTGTTGGTACATAGCGGGCAAAACGACTGAAAACATCAATACACGTTAAAATATATTTATAACCTTTGTTAATCTTTGAATACGGTATCATCTCCATCAAATCCATTTGCCATAAATCATTAATTCCAAATGTCTTATAAGCTCTTGTTGGAAATCTTTTCTGCATCGGTTTGTTTAAACTGTACTCAAGCTGATCTGACATCACTTTTGAGTTCCTTTTTCTAATTTGGGACTCTTTTCTTTAACTTTGCTACTCCACCGAAACCTGCTTCGTCTTCTGGGTTTGTCCAAATCTTCTCCATTACAACAAGATGATTTAAATTTTAATTTGACATTAAGTAATGATTGCCCCATCGTTTATTGTAATCCACCTAATAATGATATTGCTAATGGTAATATAGCGCCGATAAAACCGCCTTGTTGTTTATATATGATTTTCTTATTTGCTTACGATTTTTATTGTTTACTATCGATAACAAAGGTTTTCGATGTTTATTCAACACTAGTTTCTTATATTTGCTGATTTAATTTTACCTATGAGTACTTTTAGTAGAATTTTGAGTAAATCATCGACAACAAAATTTGGAAATGATTGTAAAATAGACATTCTTTTCATACTCGATGCCTTTAACAGTGCATTAAAATATGGGAAACTCCTATGATTTTTACAATTTTAACCACTTGCGCTATATTGACGTGCCAGGCACGGCACGCCTTGATGATTTTTTTCAAAACCACAAGTGACGTGTATACCACGTCGGTAGCATTTGTCGCAAAAACAAAAACGACGTGTGTGCAACGTCGGCTGACAGACGTAACGTCATTATTCGAACTGCAATTATAAAGTTACGATACTTTACATATATAGTAGAGCGCGGCCCAGTTACCGAAAATTAAATCATAGCGCAAGTGGTTAATAATGTTTTTCGAAATTAAATTCATTGCGGGGAGATTCTCGGTTATTAGTTTTTTAGATGGTGTATAACTGGTTTGGGTGGAACCTTTTCAGGCTTTATGTTCTTTTTAATACTTTTTCTAAGTTTTCTGACGTTTTTAAGTCTGTATTTCATAAACGTTGTTGCATGTTTATGTTTTCAACTTTGTTTATAAACCATGGCACCTTCTTTATTGAAAATATCTGTTTTTACCTGTAAATCATCATTGCATTGTTGTGTGAAATCAAGAAATATAAATATCCATGTGATGATTTTGAGGCATCTTGATATTCACTGATAAGAAAATTACGGTTATTAGGGTATGCTTGTAGAGCAAGAAAATCAATAACTGTAATTTGAAATACTTCATCACTCCAATTACTATCGAAATGTTTGATGAAAGGTGAAGCAGATATTTTACTAATTCTAACGTAATCTCCAACTTTATATTTGGTTTTGTAATAGTAACTTTTTTAGATCGTACTGGTTTTTTTGAGCTGATATCTATAGGTCTTAAACCATTCAGACCTCGATGTGATGAATTATTATAACTAACAAGTATTTTCGGTAATACATTTATCCATATTTTATTACCTTGATGCACAAAATATTTCTTCAATCTATCCCTCAATGTCCGGTTAAATCTTTCAACATGAGCAGCTTTGTATTGAGAATGTACAGAGTAATGATTTATTTTGAGACGATCCAGGATTTGCTTAACTTTACTATTGTAGAACTCCTTGCCTATAATAATAATAATATTAATAATAATAAAAAATACCTAAATCGGTTTGCAAATTGTCAGGATACCCATCTTTAAATAAAATATTAATTGCTTTAGATATATGCCCTCTGCAGATTGTCTTTGTTGGTACACAGCGGGCAAAACGACTGAAAACATCAATACACGTTAAAATATATTTATCTTTGAATATGGTATCATCTCCATCAAATCCATTTGCCGTAAATCATTAATACCGAATGTCTTAAACGGTCTTGCCCATTTTTAAATAAAATATTAATTGCTTTATATATTTTCTCTGCAGATTTTGTCTTTGTTGGTACATAGCGGGCAAAACGACTGAAAACATCAATACACGTTAAAATATATTTATAACCTTTGTTAATCTTTGAATACGGTATCATCTCCATCAAATCCATTTGCCATAAATCATTAATTCCAAATGTCTTATAAGCTCTTGTTGGAAATCTTTTCTGCATCGGTTTGTTTAAACTGTACTCAAGCTGATCTGACATCACTTTTGAGTTTCCTTTTTCTAATTTGGGACTCTTTTCTTTAACTTTGCTACTCCACCGAAACCTGCTTCGTCTTCTGGGTTTGTCCAAATCTTCTCCATTACAACAAGATGATTTAAATTTTAATTTGACATTAAGTAATGATTGCCCCATCGTTTATTGTAATCCACCTAATAATGATATTGCTAATGGTAATATAGCCCCGATAAAATCGCCTTGTTGTTTATATATGATTTTTCTTATTTGCTTACGATTTTTATTGTTTACTATCGATAACAAAGGTTTTCGATGTTTATTCAACACTAGTTTCTTATATTTGCTGATTTTAATTTTACCTATGAGTACTTTTAGTAGAATTTTGAGTAAATCATCGACAACAAAATTTGGAAATGATTGTAAAATAGACATTCTTTTCATACTCGATGCCTTTAACAGTGCATTAAAATATGGGAAACTCCTATGATTTTTACAATTTTAACCACTTGCGCTATATTGACGTGCCAGGCACGGCACGCCTTGATGATTTTTTTCAAAACCACAAGTGACGTGTATACCACGTCGGTAGCATTTGTCGCAAAAACAAAAACGACGTGTGTGCAACGTCGGCTGACAGACGTAACGTCATTATTCGAACTGCAATTATAAAGTTACGATACTTTACATATATAGTAGAGCGCGGCCCAGTTACCGAAAATTAAATCATAGCGCAAGTGGTTAATAATGTTTTTCGAAATTAAATTCATTGCGGGGAGATTCTCGGTTATTAGTTTTTTAGATGGTGTATAACTGGTTTTGGGTGGAACCTTTTCAGGCTTTATGTTCTTTTTAATACTTTTTCTAAGTTTTCTGACGTTTTAAGTCTGTATTTCATAAACGTTGTTGCATGTTTATGTTTTCAACTTTGTTTATAAACCATGGCACCTTCTTTATTGAAAATATCTGTTTTTACCTGTAAATCATCATTGCATTGTTGTGTGAAATCAAGAAATATAAATATCCATGTGATGATTTTGAGGCATCTTGATATTCACTGATAAGAAAATTACGGTTATTAGGGTATGCTTGTAGAGCAAGAAAATCAATAACTGTAATTTGAAATACTTCATCACTCCAATTACTATCGAAATGTTTGATGAAAGGTGAAGCAGATATTTTACTAATTCTAACGTAATCTCCAACTTTATATTTTGGTTTTGTAATAGTAACTTTTTTAGATCGTACTGGTTTTTTTGAGCTGATATCTATAGGTCTTAAACCATTCAGACCTCGATGTGATGAATTATTATAACTAACAAGTATTTTCGGTAATACATTTATCCATATTTTATTACCTTGATGCACAAAATATTTCTTCAATCTATCCCTCAATGTCCGGTTAAATCTTTCAACATGAGCAGCTTTGTATTGAGAATGTACAGAGTAATGATTTATTTTGAGACGATCCAGGATTTGCTTAACTTTACTATTGTAGAACTCCTTGCCTATAATAATAATAATATTAATAATAATAAAAAATACCTAAATCGGTTTGCAAATTGTCAGGATACCCATCTTTAAATAAAATATTAATTGCTTTAGATATATGCCCTCTGCAGATTGTCTTTGTTGGTACACAGCGGGCAAAACGACTGAAAACATCAATACACGTTAAAATATATTTATCTTTGAATATGGTATCATCTCCATCAAATCCATTTGCCGTAAATCATTAATACCGAATGTCTTAAACGGTCTTGCCCATTTTTAAATAAAATATTAATTGCTTTATATATTTTCTCTGCAGATTTTGTCTTTGTTGGTACATAGCGGGCAAAACGACTGAAAACATCAATACACGTTAAAATATATTTATAACCTTTGTTAATCTTTGAATACGGTATCATCTCCATCAAATCCATTTGCCATAAATCATTAATTCCAAATGTCTTATAAGCTCTTGTTGGAAATCTTTTCTGCATCGGTTTGTTTAAACTGTACTCAAGCTGATCTGACATCACTTTTGAGTTTCCTTTTTCTAATTTGGGACTCTTTTCTTTAACTTTGCTACTCCACCGAAACCTGCTTCGTCTTCTGGGTTTGTCCAAATCTTCTCCATTACAACAAGATGATTTAAATTTTAATTTGACATTAAGTAATGATTGCCCCATCGTTTATTGTAATCCACCTAATAATGATATTGCTAATGGTAATATAGCCCCGATAAAATCGCCTTGTTGTTTATATATGATTTTTCTTATTTGCTTACGATTTTTATTGTTTACTATCGATAACAAAGGTTTTCGATGTTTATTCAACACTAGTTTCTTATATTTGCTGATTTTAATTTTACCTATGAGTACTTTTAGTAGAATTTTGAGTAAATCATCGACAACAAAATTTGGAAATGATTGTAAAATAGACATTCTTTTCATACTCGATGCCTTTAACAGTGCATTAAAATATGGGAAACTCCTATGATTTTTACAATTTTAACCACTTGCGCTATATTGACGTGCCAGGCACGGCACGCCTTGATGATTTTTTTCAAAACCACAAGTGACGTGTATACCACGTCGGTAGCATTTGTCGCAAAAACAAAAACGACGTGTGTGCAACGTCGGCTGACAGACGTAACGTCATTATTCGAACTGCAATTATAAAGTTACGATACTTTACATATATAGTAGAGCGCGGCCCAGTTACCGAAAATTAAATCATAGCGCAAGTGGTTAATAATGTTTTCGAAATTAAATTCATTGCGGGGAGATTCTCGGTTATTAGTTTTTTAGATGGTGTATAACTGGTTTGGGTGGAACCTTTTCAGGCTTTATGTTCTTTTTAATACTTTTTCTAAGTTTTCTGACGTTTTTAAGTCTGTATTTCATAAACGTTGTTGCATGTTTATGTTTTCAACTTTGTTTATAAACCATGGCACCTTCTTTATTGAAAATATCTGTTTTTACCTGTAAATCATCATTGCATTGTTGTGTGAAATCAAGAAATATAAATATCCATGTGATGATTTTGAGGCATCTTGATATTCACTGATAAGAAAATTACGGTTATTAGGGTATGCTTGTAGAGCAAGAAAATCAATAACTGTAATTTGAAATACTTCATCACTCCAATTACTATCGAAATGTTTGATGAAAGGTGAAGCAGATATTTTACTAATTCTAACGTGATCACCAACTTTATATTTTGGTTTTGTATTTTTTACAAATTTTTTAGACCGTACTGATTTAGCTAATGCTTTCGAGCTGATATCTATAGGTCTCAAACCATTAGTCATTCTTTCAGATAATCTTTTGACTGGAGTTTTCAAATATCTAGGTCTATCTATCATATACAAAATATCCATCACCACTGCTGTATCAGGACATACACATCTTGTTGAATTATTACCTTGAACGGTTACAACAATTGAGTTAGCCATCTTAAAAACTAATATTATTATTAAAATTTCTTTAATCATTTTATAAAAACTATATAAATTAATATTTATTGTTTATAGCTAAAAGTTTGTGTGTGTTTAACTTCTCATTGGTTTAAATTAGTATAAAAGTAATTGTTATTTCAATTTTTATCATTAAAATGGATGTACCGAGTGGAGTTCAAGCTATAAATGAAATTAAACATTATGGTAATTAATAATTACTATTATTATTATTAACTATTTTTTAGATGATTATTTTAAAGTTATCAAAGAACTTCTGGAATTATATTATCCAGATATACATGAAATTATGGATACGCCAGCATCAATAATTCCAGACTTGGTCTTCAATTATACGTCTATATGGATATTTTCTGTAATCGACGAGTTCCTATGGGATATCGAACAAAACAAAATGTTAAAGAATATGGAACCCGAATATCCATGTGGTGATGGATGTCATTGCTGCGCTGTCCGATATCGAAAGTATGTAGAATGGACTTTTTTTTAAATAATAATAATAATAATAATAATAATAATAATAATAATAATAATAATAATAATAATAATAATAATAATAATAATAATAATAATAATAATAATATCGTATTCAATCTAATACAATTACAAGCTAATTTAGATACTCTAGTGCAAATGGCTATCTCTCAGTATAAGTGGCTATTTCAATAAAACTAATTAAATATTTTTCAAATAAACAATTTTTTCAAATAGAGTTTCGCTTACTTCTATAAAGAAATATTTTGGGATTTCATGAAACTTTAACTTGACCTAGTAAGTAGTGTTTTAACAATCATATATTGTAGTCAGTCTTTAGGAAAAAAAGAATTCTACGGAGAAAAAGAAAAAACATCCCATCTATTAACCAAGAGTTATTATTAAGTCCGCAATGACTCCATTAAGTAAGTGAACCCAGTGAAACCAGTTACTGTGTGAATTATTAAGGTTAATAAAAGGATTTGGAACAAAAGAATACATATCTTGATAATATTTTTCAAAATTATTTTATATTGAAACTAAAATCACATAGCATTTTTAATATAGAATTTCCTAAACAATTTCTATAAGTTCATAGTTTTAATCGAAACTATTTTGATATCAAGACAAAAACATTTTAAATTAAAAAAATAATTTTCTTGATACAGAAATATTTTTGAAAGTTCATATGAATAGTCCGATGTCTTTTATATTTTCCTTGTCTACGAGTATGTAAGACATCAATAAATGAATAACAATTAGAGTTTTCTGTTTAAATCAGAATTTTCTGATCGGCAAGCTAGTGAGTTTAGAGACATATGGATTGACCAGTTTTTATCAAAACCTTTTACTATTTTCATATTTTTCAATTTACAGAAATTATCAATTTGGAGTCAGTTCAATTTGGAGAGTTCATCTGCATCCTTATGCCAATAAATCTTGTTGAATTTTGCTTGAAATAAATTAGTCATTTGCAAACAAACACAGTTTTACCACTACCACTCGGACCAACAATTTGATATACCGTATCATTTATGAATTATATTATTAATTTGTATAAATATAGTTTTTTGATTATTTTGAAATTTTAATGAATTCTTTCTAAAATCGTAAATAAAGATTAATATTTCATTATTGTTTTATAATGTTATCAAATATAAATTATAAAGGAACTTTCGACGTGTCAAAAATGACACTTCCAAAGGGTAAACCCCAGCAAATTGTTTATAGGAGTGAAAATACCCAATAATATTTTTCAAATCCTGCAAATGCAGAATCATGGGTTGTAAGAAACCTTTAAATGTTATAAAATTACAAAATATGTAAAAGATTAATAATAAAACCTATAAAAATTACTGTTTTCACAAATAAAAGTTTTATTTATTTAACTAAATCTAAACTTTTAGACTCTTAATAGGTTAATACATAAAATATACACAATGTTTAACAATATTTTATTATTTGGTATAAGTATTACGAAGAAGGAGGCGTTAAAGTTTTTATTTCTTGTAAAAGGGAGGTAATTCAGAAATTATTGGAAACCTATAGTAGAAATGGTATTGAAAATTTTTGAGAATTCTTTGTTTAAACTGTCATTTTGCTTCTCAAACCAACTTGTTCCACAGAGGTATCAACTTACAATTGAAAAGATAAAAAAATTGAAGTTTAACAAATTATTTTAATTATTATTATATTTTACTTAACCTTCATGAAGATGAGATTTATTAAAAATATCTGACAAGGAATACTCCGGTTCGTATTTAAAATACAAATTATTTTCTTTAAATTTAAGCAAAATATGCATCTGAAGTACGGAATGCACATTAACGGAGTCACCTACAAAAAATTAACTACCGTAAAAACATTTATTTTGTACTTGGTTTGATGAATTTCTGTCCATTGAAATTGTATACAAATTCGTTTTTCAAATAAAATAAATCTCTTGTTTTAATCGATAGCCAATTTCCATTCGTATCAATGGCGTACAGTAAAACTCCATTAAAATCTTTCAATGTAACTCCAAAAGACAAACTTATTTTATTGCCAAATTCTCCATCAATTTCTTGATACAAATGCGATTCTCGTGACAAATTGATTTGAAAATTTAGCACTAAATTAAAAAATCAAAATCAATTAAAATATCAATTAATTCCTACTTAACATAATTAAATAAACCTGGAAATTCATCGATTTTAACTTTAATGATAAATTTAGTATAATAATAAAATCTGTTTATTTACCTTTAGAATTTGTTAGTAAATAGTTTATTAGTAAATGTATTATTAGTTTTAATAAAGAAATGAGTAAGTCATATTGTATAAATGTTTTTGTTGATGTTTTGTTAAAATAAATAAAATCAAGTAAATTCTTCATCTTTCATTATATTTTCAACAATATTATCAGTAAAATCTTTAAAATTATTGCATTTATGTTGTTCAATATTTTCACAGTTTCATCAACCACGGAGTCCTTGACATCCAACAAATTTTCAAAACATATTTTCCAATTATTAATTTCGTAAATGGTATTATTTAGATCAAATTTGAATAATATATTTTTAGCAACTTCGAGAGTTTTAAAGATTTGCGAACAATTTATTGATATATATTTATGTAATTCCTTAATGTGTTTCAATGTATAAATCAAAAGTAAACGAAAGGTTTCTTTTAAACTTCAGTAATATATGATAAACATATTTTGATTTCTGCTTTCAAATAACTTCAAAAAAAATCAAAACGTAATAGATATTATTCTTTTGTAATAACGATTTTTAGATTATCAATACCCAGTCGTTTGGTATTTCAAATATTACTGTAAATGGAATAAAATCAAGACTAATATTTAAACAATATTTGTAAAACATGTGACTATTTTTATCTAACATTTGATTTGAAATATGATGGCTAGGATCGGTTTTTAAAGGGTTCTTCAGTCTATATTGCCATTAAAATGGGTCTAACTGGGGTTAAAACGTGTCTAAAAATGTACATAGGCCACGTCCTATTTAACGAGTGTGGTACTAAGAAGAAATAGGGAAGTTTAACAATAATAATAATAACAATAATAATAGTAACTGCGATATTATTATTTACTATACTATAACATACTAATAATAAAAGTTCAAGACAAAAGAGAACAAGATAAAGTGATTGATTTTAATATTTTCAGGTTTACTGAGTGTTGACCGAATACTTGTACCTAAAAGACACAATGCATATTTTTTCGCATTTTGTTCGTATCCAACACGTGGGGTCAAAAGATACATTCGAATCGTAGCTTGACGAAGGGTAGTAAACTACCAGCACATGATGTTGTAAACGCACTGTCATAACTAGTATCAAATTAATTAGCGTTTTTGATAAGGGTTACAACTACTTGTATTACAGCCACACACAACAGCAACCAGCTTGCAAATACATATTTAAACAAAAAGATAAAGTGAAATCACCAAACCCATGATAATACATATACACAAAATCGGACATCATCGTTGTCAACCATAGTCTTCATCAGAATTCATCCGTTTTGTCTTCATTAAATAAATGTATTTATTATTATTAATTATCTTTATTAATTAAAAACTAATTTAATATATTTTAGAAAAAAGTTGATTTGATACAATTTAATTAATATATATTAGAGAATAATTGATTTGATTTAATAATATACTTAAAAAAAATAATTTACAGTTTAAATTTGATTAATAAATTTAATGCACTTAAATTTACAGCTAAAATTTAAATAATAAATTAATTGTAAATTAACATTACCACCAATCTTACTCATAAGCCATTTTGTTATCGTTTGTATTTAAATTTATTCATCATTAGCAATTTGTAATTAATTTTATCATTTTCATCGATCAGCATTCTATCCCATTTACAGGATTCATTGATTTGGCCAGCTGTTTTATCTAAATTTGTCATCATTTTAATTCATTTTTAATTTTAAAATATCGATATTGACACTATAATTTGCTTCTCATGCCAAATTAGTCTAAAATTGTTGTTGTTTGATCAAATTCCTACCTTTTATTAAAAATCCGAAAAATCCATGACCCTATTTAACGACAAAAACCACTCAAAGTACCCTTATTTCGTTCGAAATAACATAAAATGGTGTTGTTTGGCTGAAATATCATCACTATAATATGACCTTAAAGGTTATATAATATCATCTTGACCTATTACATCATATGACCTTGAAGAGGGTATTGAGTCATAGTTGCAATGATAAAGATAGATATTTAATTCACGAGTCAATTAAGGCTTTTATTATAAAAATCAACAAGTCAAAATATATTAAATCGAAATTGTCATAAATTTTCCAAGAAAGATTCAAAACTTTCCAAAATATTTAGAATAAATTCAGTTTTATTGCACTTATTAATGGATTCACAATATTCTTTTATATATTTCAAATGTAGAGCGCAGCTGTTCTTAATTTTATCTTCAATATCTTCAACCACATTCGCCTCTGTATTAACATCAACATCATCATAAACAACTTGAATCATACAAATTAGATGTTTCATTATATTCGAGATTACTTGTTTCAAAAGCTCATTACCGTGGAGTTTCAAAGATATAAATTCATTCCGAAATCTTATGGACTGTCGGTTTAGAATATTAAGAAGAAATGCCATTTCTTGGATCATATACTCTTTTAAAATCGGAATGTTACTTAATAAATTAAGTGATTTCATAATAAAAGTTAATTTATTTAAAAACACTTGAAGCACTTGAATAATTACTAGCAAAGTCTCATTGTAAGAGAACTGAACACCGTTTTCCGCCAAGTTCTGAAAGACATTTATTTCAATTGCATTTTTCTTAATTTCTATTCGTTGATTTTTATCTTTCATTTCCGACGCGCTTGAATCTAATTGGATGAATGATAACTCGGGAAATATACTTTTCATTTCATCCGTTAAGCAACTGTTACAATAAATTAAAACTCTCTTTATCAACCAATTAAATAAAATTATGGTAGAATCATAACTTAAAACCATTTTTTCCAATCGTTCTGTAATTTTCTGAATATAACAAATAAATTGTTTTCGATTTATTGTTTTATTATTATATTCAATCATGCAATAATTCGCAAACTTCCAGACTCCTCGTTCTACTTTTTTTAAAAATAATAAATTATTGAATTGATTTGTAAATTCCGTCATAAAAGGCATTTTGTTTTTTCCCAATTTTTTATGACTCCAAGAAAGTTCTTTGAAACTATTTATATATTTTAATAAATTATTCTGTGATAACTTACCAATTGAATGGTAGTTTGTCGATATTTCTGTAAATAGTTTTTCCATAGCCATTTCTGACATTTCTTCTGTAACGGCACTGAAAATACCGCTTAGAAAGGTTCTTGGAATATCATGACAAATTGAATTAAATTGAATTACTGTATTTGATAGTTTATAAAAGACATTAAAGTAAAATAAATCTTCGGCACTTGTGGCATTTGTAATTGTGCCATTATTAAATTTGATGGTATTAATCAACCTTCTATCCAGAGGACAAGTCGGACTATGAAGGATCCATTCTCTGACACAATCCTTGCAAAACATATGTTTACAAGTATCCAATGTTACATTTGAATGCATGTCCATCGATGAATAACATATTAAACATTCCAGATCCTCTTCCATTTATCATACAAATATTTGTTGATTATTGAAACAAATTTAACTTTAAACTTCAATGTTATAAATTTTAAAAAATGAATTGTTTTCTAAATTTAAAAAAGTGAAATTAAAATTCAGTATTATTAAATAAAAATTAAATTTACGATTATTCATAAATTTATTCAAGTTCATTTTAGATTTTAAATTATTTTACTATTTTAAATATTATGTTTTATATTATTAATTTATTTTTCAGAAATTTGTTTTTAATTATAATATAACGAAAAATTAAGGAATGATAATACCACATAAGATTTCAAGTTATTATTTTATAAAATTTTAAAATATATATCGATTTTCTAAATTTTAAAATTAAAAATTCTATATATATTTTAATCACATCAGTTCTTTTAATACTTGAAATTTAATTTCTGTGTAATATTTTGTGTCTATTTTGAAACAGTGACCAAAGAGAAAAAGTTTAGCAATAAAGTTTTCTTTGTCAAGATTTCTATTCCTTTTTTAGTTAAAACTCAGTTTAAAAGAATAAATTACTTATTACAAGCATGTCCTAAAAATAATAATTAAAAAAGTGAGTACTCTAAATATTTGATCAGCTCAAGAATTTGGAAGGCTTCATATGATAAGTTCTTGTTCTTTCAACTGCCACATGAAAATAATAAATAATAGTAATGTTAGAATAAAACCCCAGTCGGCTGAATTTACCCAAATATGTCAAGGACTTAAAAACATATCAATTATAATCAAGGAAAACCTTTAAAAAATTTAAATAAAAAAGTTAATAAAATTTATGGGAAAAAATTTAATATTTTTAAGAATTAAATTAAAAATCAAAAATCTATTCATAATTTCTATCACATCAAAATCCTTTTAATAAATTTTAATAAGATCTCATCCATGCAATAAGAGCCCATGATATAACCACATTAACACACCAAATCAGTTCTGGTGTCACACATAGAGGTAATAATTGTGACATCAGATATCACATCGGTTGCAAATGAGGTAAGCAATAAATACTGATCAAAATGTGAGTTGCGACTCACCGGTAGGTCACAGGCTGAGTCTAGGTGGATTGCATACACCAAAAAATGAGACATAAAGCATTGTGGAGATTTCCATATAAACTGCAAATCTTACTCAGTTACATTTCGTTTGTTCTGATAGTTTTGTAATTCTAAATTAAATATAAAGTAGAATAAGATAAGTCGATATTTTTATTTGGTCTTCCGTTTTCTCCTTTCTAGCTTAGACGGGTCACGAAATGTTTCCGGTTTAAAAGTGGATCCCACAGCCGAAAGTTTGAGAACCCCCGATTTTGAGGATTGACCACTTTTATTCATTACTAAATATTCAGATAATCATAAAGTTTCTAAATAATATTTTTAATAAATTTATAATAATATCGCTGAACTTTGACATATTCGGTATGCAGAATTGATGTTATATGCGAATTCATTCATCAAATGTCATTTGTATCTTTTGCTATGGAATATTTGAAATGCTATTTATTCATTTCACGTTAACATTTTCTTGATTTTATTTTATTTTATTTTCATCTATAATTTCAGATCTCAGCAACTTTATCTCGATATTTTCTTCTTCATATTTGTATGCCGAATACGGGAAAACGTTTCGAAATATGAAGCGCTTCTCTATCAATATCTCATTCAGAGGCTTTGACGGATTTCTGCTTTACGCAATTGATACAGACGGAAACCGGATGCTGGTCGAGATGGAGAATTTTTACGGACGAAAACAGATCAGTTTAAATTTTAACGGAATTTTACACAAAATATCTGGTAAAAATATTTCCTGAGAATTATTTACATTTTTTTTATTTCTAGTTATCTATCACACTGATTCCGTTTATCATTTCGCTCAGATTATGAGATTTGAAACAAATAAATTATTATTTGATCAAGGAGCAATATATGACATATTTCCTATGAAGCGCGTTTTTCCAGGTAATCAAATATAAACTTTTGAATATTCCCATAAATATGAGAAATTTTAGTGAAATTAAATGAAAGGAGGTAAAAGGCGTTTGGGAATATAACGATATACTTGCAGTAATAGGACGGAGAGGTTGTGAAGGAGAGGTTGAATGTTTGTTGTCCGTTGAATAAACTTCATTTAAATTAAAATGTTGAATCTTGTGGATGGTCTAGACCACTTGGCGCCCATCTTTTGTCAACTGCGGGCCATCTTTCAATTACCAGGAAGTTCAAGGGCCACAAAGTTTCTAACATGTAGAATAGATAATATCATTTTTTTTATTCCAAATTAAAATGATAAACAAATAAATAATTTATAAAAACACATTTAATTTTAGCATAAATTTATTAAATATTTATCCAATCTTCGAATAATCCTTCTGGCTGATATTTTTAATTTTAGTTGATAATGGGATTGCCAACAAATTTGGTTCTGAGTCTAGTTCTAATGGATTTCGTTTCATTCGTTGTACATTTTTAATTATTTGGCTAATTAAATATTTAAAAATTTGCGTATGATTAATCGCGGGCCCTTTGTGAGACTTAGCAAGTGGATTTATTCTTTGGGTCGTAGTTTGGACACCACGGATGTAGACTTCATATTGGGTCTTGATGCTGTTGGTACTTCGAAGGTATCTCGATCGATAGTAGAAAAGTTCGTTTTGATGGTAGTCTTTTAGTTTCACTAGTAGATAGCCATAAAAGAAATTGTTTTAAAGCAGCATTCTACTGAGAAAATTGAAAAGTATTGTTGAAATGGAAGAAAACGTTTCTTATATTGAAAACAATAGTTTCCGATTGTGTTATAATTCTAAACATATGAAGCGATTATGAAACTGCAGTCAGTTGATGAGTATTATAAAATTGACTGACTCCGGATTAAATTTACAAAGTCGGGGTTCTGCACCTTGTGGTTACTTTTAAGGTGAACAAAGGAAAAATACGTTCTACTTAAAAGAACTCAACGACAACATAAAACACCACACGAGTAACAGTGACTTGTCAAACGAAAGCCTTACAAGATGGCTTCTAACGGGTTACATTAGCAATTATTAATTTTAAAATACGAGTATTTGCAGTTGCATGTAAGGCTTTGATCTAAACTGTGCCCATAAGGTAATGTCTTCAAGGTCAAGGGGACAACAATAATTCAATCAAGACAGAAATCACTCAAAAAGAATTGATCTCGATATGTTGTAAAAATCACAAATTTCAGTGCAAAGTTCGTCCCCGTGGATATCAGTATCATAGAAATTTCCAAGATCTCTACAGGGTTGCCTTAGTGAATTATTATCTTAATTTAGATCATTCAGCCGCAAAAATCATGTCGTTATTTCTTGTCGAAGTCTATCTAGAACGCCCTTCATAACACTGATTAGTTCCTACTCTGCCGACAGACCAGCATCCTGTGCTAATTTTCCAGACATTCAACGTCTTCGTCTTGTCCGCTTTTCAACTTCAACTCCCCATGTTATGCATCTGGTTTTGGTTTTTTATACAGAATTGGTGCACAAGTCTTGAGCAATTTCTGCAAGATTTATTTTCAGTGATTCAAGATCAGCTGCAGCATCTTTGAATTTCATAGTTAGATCCTGAAGCCGCTTTGAAAAAATAGATCGATTTTACCCAGAATTGTGGGCTTGAAGTACAATAGTGCAAGGAAATTAAAATTTAGAACATTTGCCAACAAACTGTCTGCATTGCTTCTTGTTTCCTGTGTCGCGTTTACATCATCTGATAGTTTTTTAGTAAACCAACCAATTCACAAAGCCCTTCATAAATGGAATTAACAGCATGCTTCATATTCACGTTTAACCGTGATAGGTAAAGCATTTTTTAGTTGTTCCCATCGAAAAGTTGAACGAGAGAAAAACATATAAATGTTTTCAATTGTGCCAAAGAATGTGAAAACCAGTGGATCCTGTTTGGCTGAGTGAACTTCAGCCAAGTTCAAACAGTGATTATTGCTATTTACAAACAGGGTTAGAGGATTTCTAGCACAAATTTTCCGCTGAAGACCAGATATGTGTCCAGTCATTACGGCATCATTGTCATAACATTGTGACCTACAAATTGCAGTATAGAGACGAAAGAGTATAATCGATTCTGAACCAAAGTAATGAGTCTATTTGGTACTACAATGTTTTCATACTGACAATTAATATGCATATAATTTAAGCAAGTTATATGCCAAAAGCTGAACCAAAGTTCGCTACTGGCCGCGATTGCAGCACACACGGTGGGATGCATGAGCTCACTGCTAAGTCTGATGCCAAGTATGCCAAGCCAATGAGCCCAGTTCCTTCCCAGCTGCCTGCATCCATTCTTATATGTGTTGGAACTTGGATTACTTTCTATGTCTCACTGATTATGACATAACTCATTTGTAGTCTCGATGCAGGCGAGGGCGGTTAGTTGATACTGACTGCTGAGCGTATCTGATTATATTAGGGTTTCTTTCGATTTTCCAGTAGCCCGTAGTATTATAGTACTGTGCATAAAACCCGATAGTCCGATATCCAAATAAGATGTATGTTTTTGGTCATAGGTAGGTTAATAAATCTGGAGTATATAGACTAGGTTAAGTAGGTTTAGCAGAATTACATTCACACAATAAGATTGGTAGTGCATAACAAAAAGTTGGCTGCTATAGAGTGACGAACCTTCAATCTTGATAGATATCATATTAGAACGATGCATAAAAAGTTACAAAATAAAAAATTAAAAAGTTTCAAACCCTATTTTGGTACCAACATGGCCTGGCGCAAGAGGACATTTGTCCTGCCCCTTGGTCCTTTAGCTAAGCATCTGTAACTATCTATTAGTAATCGATTCAATGAAGAAATTAAAATTCACAGTATATCTTTTCTATTTGATTTTTATGTTTTTTATTGAGATTTTATGTGGTTTCATATAATCTGTAACCATAAATACATTTTTTGACATAATAAGTTTTAATATAGTAAGAAATAAATCTGTATTTGTTTTGCTTAAATCAAAAAATTAAAATTTATCCGATTCAATAAAAAATAATGATCCATAATAAAAAATATATTGCCTATATAACTAAAATATTTTACAAAAAGGAACTAATATAAGTATTGAATATAAGAAATCGCCAATCAAACATTGGATTTGCGCTTTCTATTATTTAATTCATTGCCAATGTTGTGGGATTATTTAAATACATAATGATTAATATATTACATATGATACAAATGTTTACAAAATTATAGATATATCCTTATCTGATTCATTTTTTCGAATATTCTATTCACTTATTATTATTCTCCTTTATATTTAATGTTCATTGTCAAAAAAATCTCATAATTATTAGTCTCTAATAAGTATCTGAAATACCTATTATCAGATTTAAAACCCCTGTGGCCCACTGCCGTAACTCATTGTGACCTGTGGATAAATAAGCCAAAAATCCACTAGAATTTTTTATTTCCGTAAGAAGCTTGGGGGAAGGGATTGCGCTAGTCTAGATTTGTTATATTCTTCCAGTTTCATGTTAAAAAAGTAATGTCTTTATCATTATATTCAGAATGATTCATTTTGAAGTAGCGACATAATTTGGCAGGTGCTAAGGAACTATTGACTAATGTTTTGCTACAAAGTAGGCGCAAGGCGTCTGGATAAACTTCATTTCTAGATACTGTGAAACCCAATGACAAATAATTGATATCGTATCTGCGTTTCTCAGTAATAGAAGAATCATTATTGCTTGGAATATATCGAGCTTTCTTCGATAGGTCACCTATTTCTATACAGCCAGATTGATGGAGTAATAGATTTTCAGAAGATTTTTCTTCTTGGTTCACAACAGAAAGCTCTTTGTTCGGTTCCTTAGATGTCGAAGAAATAGTTTTTTATTTAAATTTCCACCATTTAGAAAATTTTCCAAACTCATGGTAAAATTAAATATTAAAAATTAATATGAATAATTAAATTTGACTTTGGATACTGTTTAATATTCGCAAAAGGTTTTTTTGCGAAATTTTAATTGATTGAATAATTATTTATTAAAATATAATAAGCAGAAGTACATACTTACAGAATTTCTTATTGGAATATAACTAAATTATCTTCGAAGTCAAGTATAATTTGCAAAGAAAAAATTGCTTAAAAGACATTAAGATAATTTAATAGTTAATAAAAACTTAGATATCACAAATCTATATGTGCGTACAAATTTTTTTATAAAAATAAGAACAGTTGTACATATTCCATTGAGAACAACTAACTTATGATTCGGTATTTATTAAATGTTTTAAAACCAACAATTAAGAAAGTTTTTGAGAATACTGGACCAGTATTTGGATTAAAAAAAGTTTAAATAAATTATGTTACAAAATATACATATATCAAAAAATATACAAAAAAATAATTTTACTTACCAAATAAATTTTTCACGAATTTATTTTTTCAAATTGAATTTCAAAGCATAAAGAAAGAAAAACTAGTAAAAACTATTGTCAAAGGAAAACAAAAACAAGCGAAATTAACTATATTGATCAAAAAAGAAACAAAAACTAAGAATAATCATAGAAATAAATTTTTATTACTTCGCCTTTAGCGTTTTTTTATTTATATTTTGAATAACACTAGTGTATTTTTTCCGAAATAGATACTCAATATCAGGTATAAATTATGTCGAGAATTCGAGTACTCGAAATAAATTTAAAAATACCGAGTAACCGAGTACTCGATAACCGTCATTGGGTGCCATAATACTGGTTGCTATATTATCAAAAAAAATCAATTCGTACTACAATTAAATCAAGGATTTAAATATTTTTTGATATACAAAATCATGTCTTTAATTAGGAATATTTGAAACTTAAAATGTTAAATCTAAAACAAAAATATTTAATTGTTAATATAATATCAAAATTATTTTATATTCTCCAATTTTTAATTATTTGGCGGAACCCTGTTTTTTTCTCGGTGCAGCCCAATATGGGAAGAGCTGCGCTAGAGTATGCAGGAATAATAATAATAACAATAATAACAATAATAATAATAATAATAATAATAATAATAATAATAATAATAATAATAATAATAATAATAATAATAATAATAATAATAATAATAATAATAATAATAATAATAATAATAATAATAATAATAATAATAATAATAATAATAATTCTATCGAAAAAATTAATTAAATAATTTAGATTTACAATAACATAAATGTTTTTTAAATGAACAGCTACATTATTTTAGATTCCTTTGAAAACTACCCTGTACCTAATAATTACTCGAGAATCGCTAATAAAACCTATTTCTGGATCGGGAATGTTGGTCCGTATACTGGAATGAATGGAATAAAGTATGAAGCTTTAAGAGATGCAATATTTGGTTGCATACATTTCTTGTACATTGACTTTAAAAAAATCCAAATAATAAATAATTCGAAAAATTTCTCAAAGTCCTGCACAAATTCCTACAGAGAAACTATTTGTGTCAAAGATAATTGCTCAGTGCAAAACAAAAGTGAAAACTTTCTGGATTGCTCATTTTCTGGTCTAAATACGAATAGGATGTGCTACAAAGGTGAGGTCTTAATGTTTCCATGAAGGTGTCAAATATTGGTCCGCTCATAAAATATGATATTTTAATTACGTTGGAAATGTTTTAACCATATTTGGTTTTCATTTTGACTAAATGTTGAATTCATAAAAAAAATATAGTTTAGCTTTTTCTTTGAAGTGAAAATAATTGCAAGGTAACAAGGTCAGAAAGTGACAAAATCTGGCCGATTATGGCTGGACAAATTATCAAAAATAGAAATGCAAAATATAATTAAGATCTTTGTAATAAGAGTTTTATGATCAAAAATTCTCATCTATTAAATCTTTAAAGGTAAAATTAAAATTTCAAAATTAAATTAATTTTTACAATTATTATTATTATTGTTATTATTATTATTATTATTATTATTATTATTATTATTATTATTATTATTATTATTATTATTATTATTATTATTATTATTATTATTATTATTATTATTATTATTATTATTATTATTATTATTATTATTATTATTATTATTATTATTATTATTATATTATTATTATTATTATTATTATTATTATTATTATTATTATTATTTTATTATTATTATTATTATTATTATTATTATTATTATTATTATTATTATTATTATTATTATTATTATTATTATTATTATTATTATTATTATTATTATTATTATTATTATTATTATTATTATTATTATTATTATTATTATTATTATTATTATTATTATTATTATTATTATTATTATTATTGTTGTTGTTGTTGTTGTTGTTGTTGTTGTTGTTGTTGTTGTTGTTGTTGTTGTTGTTGTTGTTGTTGTTAATATTTTAAAATAGACCTAATTCGTAATGACAACCAAAGCGTAGTCTATAAGAAATTTCCTGATTCAAATGAGTCAACTTCCTTTAAAATTATTTGGAAACAAGAAAGGTTCGAAAGGTTTTGCTTGGCAGAAATTGATATGAAGTTTGATAAGAAAATATTAATTTCAAATTAATAATAATAATTAGAGATGGCTCTTATTTTATATTTTATATCACTGAAAACAACGAGCTGTCAAAGTGCTTCATTGAAAACCGATTTTCACCGGTGTGCACCAAAAAATCCTTATTCAATGTCACAACGGATGAGATTCACGTTTTAATGTTCACATTTGACAATTCACAGGTCCTCATCAAGGTATTTTATTTGCTTTTATCAATTGATTGTAAGGTTTGATGTCTTGATTGTGAAGATTTCTAATGGAAAATATATCCAAACATTTAAGGATGAGTTTCAAAGGAAGATAAAGCAAATAAAAATTGGTTATTCGGAAAATACAAAAAGTTGTGTAAGATTTCAAGGAGAAATTAGTTTGATATTTAATTACTTTTTAATATTTTTCCAATGAAACAATTTTCAGCTTTTCGATACGACATTTCTCAGTTTAAATTGATATGTCCGTCAAAGATTCCATCAATTCCCCACAAGGTAATCTTTGATTTAAATTTTGGAAAAATATTTGAATTAAGAAACATTATTATTATTATTATTATTATTATTATTATTATTATTATTATTATTATTATTATTATTATTATTATTATTATTATTATTATTATTATTATTATTATTATTATTATTATTATTATTATTATTATTATTATTATTATTATTATTATTATTATATTATTATTATTATTATTATTATTATTATTATTATTATTATTATTATTATTATTAGAACATTTTTTGTTTTTCACGTTTGATTTCTTTATAAGTGACTAAATATTTTCTACAAAATTTGATTATGAATCAGATTTATTTAAGGTATTCACGAATTTTCGGCACAGCTTTTTCAAGTGATTATTTAATTATTTAGTTTTCTTATTATTATACTTTTAGTTATAATATTATTTATTAATCTTTACATAAATATATTATATAAAAATGAATTATGATGAATATTTATTGAATTCAGAATGTGTCAACCTAAATATTTATGTAATATTTGATAATAAATTAAAGATGAACTCTGTTTATATTTGACAAATAATTCATATTTTTAAGATTTTAAGATTCTAAAAAGTGAATGTTATAATTTTTAATTCTTTGCATTTTGTAGGGGCTTCCTCGTGAGTGTATATTTACATATTTATTCATTTCCACTGGATTTAATTTATATCTTTAAATTTATATATTATTTAAAAATGAGGCACTTTGAAAAGGGATTCCATGCAAGTTCATTGAATGTCAGCATTTAAAAACTTTTAATTTGACGTTATAAAAATTTTATGAAATTATTAAACTACATTTTTAAATCATTTACTTTTTATTTTTTTTAAGATTTGCTTGAAATTTTAATTACCCTTATCATTTTTGATAATTTTGTTTTATTGAATTCTGCCAATGTCCCAAATTCTTATATAATAAATTTTTAAAATTTCTACCGATTGAAAACTTGCGATATTTGCGATATGCTCATATTATTAAGTAAATATGAGTTTCTAACAAAATTTCATGCTCGATGGAAATTATTTAATTAATATCAAATTTTATTTACAAACATACTTTATTAAATTATCACTAATACTTGTCACTGATTATACTTTTATCTCACCGATATAATCAGAAATATTATTTTCAAATATAAAGTTTAATTTCTCTTTTTATTTTTAATGTAGCTAAAACTTTTTAATTTAATTATTTTTAGATTTATTTTTTTTTATCTTTGATTTATGACGCTATGATGACTTTTTTGTTTGCCGTTCTTTGCACTCTGCGATTCTGTTCTAATTCTAAACAAAAAGTGGTGAAAATAACGTCACCCATCGAAATGTGAATATTATTTAATTTATTAATTTATTAAAAATACTTTAGAAACAATAATGAAACTACATATGTTGAGGAAACGTTAGTTTATGATTATATTTCTTGGGAATTTCAATGATATTGTAAATTTTGTAATTTTTAGTGGCGATTATGAACCCATCTACAGCCAAATTGCCACCAGGAATGAAAATACTGAGGCAGAACCTTCAGTTTATGATTATGTGATACTATAATGATATACATATATAAACTTTTACAATTGACGATTTAAAATATTTTGTTTATTCAATGTCATTTTACAAGAAATATTTGCAATTCAAAATTGCTTTTGCTCTATTGATATTAAGTGGTAAAGGAAATTCGTTTGGTTAGAGCATATATGAACAAAAAGTTTTAAAACTATATATTTATTCAATACCTAATTTTCTACATTTTTCTGTCGTTTACATCGAAACTTATCAACTCAAAGACGAAAGTAAAATGTCGATGGAGACAGAGAGTCACCGAACCTTTGTCTTCGAATATTTTTTACAATGACCAAAAAAGTTAAAGAAATAATATTAAACTCATAATAAAAGAAGTTAATTTTTTCTTCCATCTTAAGATTTTTTCGTAACAGAAATATACAGGCACATAAAATACTTCTAACAGCTTTTGCAACTTTAAATAAAATAAAAATATGATAGAGAGCTTGATATTTAGATCTTGGTCATTATTTATAAAAAATTTTACACAATCTTGATTCTCATTAGAATAAAAATGGATTGGACAATTTTTCACTTATTTTGTTTCTTTAAATATTTTTTAACAAATTATGATGTTTAAAAAACGAAACCCAATTTTATTTTTAATTCTTTATTTTCTCTTAAAAATTTTAATTTTATTTTAAACAAACAAAGTACAGTGGAATTATGATTTTAAACTGTCAATTTTTTTGTTTTCTTTTTATTTATTAATTATTTTGCTTGATAATTTTTAATGTTATTTTAATATAATTTTATGATTTAAAATATTTTATTAAAATTTGCTCACATTATGATTTTTCATAGATATTCCAAGGCTTTTAAAAAAGAATGATAAGTCGTTTTTTATCAAATTATGAAAACATAAAAACAATTTCAATAATAATAAAAAATTACGTTTTTCGATAGTTTTCAGCAGTTTCCTTTAATTTCCGGTTATAAATCATAATTTTTCAAATTTTATCAAATGTTTTCAATTGGAATTTTATTAAATAAATTGTAATTAACATTGCTTCTCAATTTCTAATGTAAAATCATAAACCACCTGAAATGTTCTCACCATGCATATTTTTATAATAAATAATATTCAAGTAAAGAGATTTTACACACAATCTTTGTTCTATCGTTTGTATTTACTGATTATAAGAGTATAGTTTAATTATTATGATATTATTTAATTTGATTTCATAATAAAATCAACAATAGGGTTGTGGAATATTTGTATTTTTATCAAGAAAACTATTTTCCTAATTTTCTAAAATATACACCATGTTTCGTTTTATAGTGTTGTTGAGGTGCCCTATACTATAAGCATAAAATAATTTATTTTTAATAATAACTAATTTTACTTCGAGTTATGCAACAGGAAATTTCGTGAAGAAAATTTGAGCAATTTCATTGGTTAAAGACCAGTGCCTATTGATTCTGCCATGTATGTTATTGTCGATCACCTACATTTATTAGCTAAGGATTTTAAGGATAGGTTTTCTGATTTTGAAAATATATAATTTTCTTCATGGATGACTCAACCAATGTTAGTGAATCTATCTGATATTCCAGAAATATATCAACAAGAAATCGCTGAGCTACAAAATGACAACTCTACAAAAGCCTTATTTAAAGGAGAATTAGCATGTCTTTCTGATGAAATGGAAAGTAAATATCCAATTACAACTGATTTTTCTAGGAAACTGATTACCCTCATCTTATCGTTATTTTGTATACATTTGTTCCATGATTATTATTATAAACAATATAAACAATATTTTTTATTTCTTATAAAAGTTTTGTTTTTCTTGAATTTACTATCCAACAAAGTCATTTTTAAAAAATAGATCTTAATTTTTATATGGATCTTTGTAACAGCAAATATTGTTTTTGTTACTAATAGTTTTCTAGCCTTATTATTTTGCTTCTCTTTATGCTATTCTTTTTTAGATAGATTTATTCTTGTATTCATCCTTCTTCCCATTATTTTCTTCTTATATCACTTTTCTTACTATTTTTTGATTTTTTAATCAATTTCATTATATTGTAAATTATTTCATCCAACTATTGTTCCTTCCAAAAAGTGAACCCCCCTTTGTATACCTTTACCATTCCTCTTGTATCATTTTTTTCATTTTTGTATTTTCAATCATTTCTTATTATAGCGTAGAGATTTTGCTGAACTTTCTGCTTTGCATAAGTAAATGAAGAAAGATAAGTAATAATTTAGTCATGCTGGCTAAATTTTACAATTTTAATGAATGTTGTTTATATAAATTGAAATAAATTTGTATAAACTATTTTTGAGAAAATGCTGTTTAGTGAAACTGGATGCATGCAAATAAATTGTTTCAAGTAGGTGTGTATATATTTTTTTTATATGTAAATTAAATATATTTATGGTAGACCTTAATTTGTGGTTAATCCGCACGTAATTTATGTGTCTTTTCCTTAAATCATTAACAAAATGTATATCAGGATTGAAACATTTAAACAACAAAAAAATGACATTTTCAAACGTATCTGAAACCTTTTAACAATAGCATCATTGTTGCGTAATGAAATCGTAACTGACTTTTGTTTTATCAGTATTTTTTTGAAATAAAATTCTAATTAACATATACACCAAACAAACATGTAAATATTGATGAAAACTTTTGAATACTTCCTTTTGGTGTATTTATAATAAAATTTAATAATATTCACGGACTTTATCCTTTTCTGTTTACAAAATATTTTAAATAGTTTTAAATAAGTTTGTAATATTTAATTTTGGTCTTTTCTCATGGACAATTTTAAATGCTACTTTTTCATTTTAAGTTTATTCTTTATGCGCTAATATTTTTCATTTCTAATTTTAGGTTTCGTCAACTTGATTTCCATATTTTCTTCTTCTTATTTGTATGCGGAATACAACAAAACATTTCGAAAAATGGAGAGGATAGTCTTTAATATTTCATTTAGGGACTTTGGAGGATTTTTACTATATGCAACTGATTCGGATGGTTTCAAGCTTTTGATTGAGGCGGGAAACCTTTACAAAACGAAAGAAATTTATTTCAATTTCAATGGACACTTATTCAATAAATCCAGTAAGTACGGTGATATGAAGGATTTATGATATTTGGTATTTTAGTAACCAATTTTTCTAATTTTATCAACCATTTTGATGTGGTTTTGACATTTCAGTCAAATAGTCTGAAATATGATAAAAACGGGGTAATATCAGACATCTTTTATATGAAACCATTTTTCTCAGGTAATGTTTATTTTATATATTAATTTTTATATTTTTAAAATTTTATATTTTTGGAATTCATTTTAATTTAAAAATGTCACTCAAGTCAAATTTTATGTAGTTCAAGAAAAACTATGTCATGTTACCGTGGCAACCAATCAGATTTTATTGTAGGTCACGAAAATTTATATATATATATATATATAGGGGTTGGACATAATAATGGAACCACCTAGCACTTTGGCATCATAATACTTGAACATGTTATAAACAATCAAAACTTGACATATTTTTATTTTTTTTTAATTTAAAATGTCTAATGTTTATTTATTTATTTAAAATAGCTTTTTTACAGATATTTAAGAAAAATTGGTTAGAACCTATAAAAATGGCAGACCTCTTGGACTTTCACAGAGGCCAAATTGTTGGTGCTCGTATGGCAGGCGCTAGTGTAACAGAAACAACTTGAATGCTTGACGTTTCAAGAGGTACTGTCTCAAAAGTAATGAATGTATTTGAAATAAAAGGAAAAACGTCCTCAGCAAAACACAGCTCTGGTTGAAAGTCGAAGTTGTCTGAGAGAGACCGTAAGACTCTATTTCTTGGAAATCCACTGGGCCAATGATTTCCTTTCAGAGAAGAATTAACAGCAGAGACTATTTAGGAATTTTTGGCGACCAAGTTCAAAAACTGTTTTTGTAGGGGAACACCATCTTTCAAGATGATTATGCCTCAAATTGTTAATAAATGGCATATGAAACATTCTAATAAAGTTGAGCATCTCATCTGGCCACCACGCCACCAGACCTCAACATTATTGAGCATTTATGGTCGATTTTAGAGATTCAGGTAAGAAGTCGATTTCGTCGCCATCGTCTCTAAAAGAACTGGAAGGTGTTTTATCTAAAGAATTGGTAAATATTCCTTTAGAAACTTTTCACTATTTGTATGAATCAATACCTCTGCGAACGTAGGCAGTAATTGGCGCAAAAGGTGGACCTACACTATATTAAAATATTTTTTGTTAATTTTTAAGGTCGTCACGATTAGAATAAGATACATAATTAAGCCAATATTTATTTATTTAAATTACATTTTTATAAATGAATCCACTATCGACAAATGATTTTATAGCTTGAATAAATCAGTCCCCGTCAGGGAAAATGTGGAATATCCAATATTTAGAACAAAATTAAATATTTCTTGAATTTTTTCAGATTTTAATATTGGCAAATTAAATTTTATTATTTAATTTTAAAAGTATTTTAAATTTGTTTAAATTTATATTTGTATATTTAAAATCATTTGTGAAAAGAAAACTTCAATAATTTTGTTTTGGAGAATCAAGTACTATTTTAGGCCTAAAATCTCATTTTTTTATGAATAATTACTGTGGAAATCGGCTTACATAGTTTTATTATTATTTCGATTAAATTATTAGTGTTAAATATTATAAATATTATTATTTAATGGTAATGCGGTGTTTGTTGGGCAACACATTTGCATATAGATTTATAAAATAATAGAATCAAGGACGAATCTTAACTAAATGGAAGATATGTTATGGTTCTTTAGAAGAGCACAACAGGAGATGAAGGTTAACGTATGCGATGAGTCACATAGACTCATAAGGATTCTAGTAGATTTACTGATGTTATTCATATTTTCAAATTTTTCTTATATTCATTGTGACTGTAATAGGCTTACAAAAATATATGAGTAACAAAAAATATAGATGAAAACAAAATGGAAATGTGTCTCCGAAACTCGTCCCAACGTAATCAGGGAAATCATATTTTTTTTATAAAAATTCCATCAAATAGTGATAGACATTCTAAAAGAACGAAATCATTTACCTTTCGCTCAGAAGTAACATTTTTGGGATTTCACCAAAATGTTAATCGAAAAATGCTTAAGTGTTTGACCGTTTCAACAATTCTTTTAAGCCTATAGCTTTGAGAAGGATCTATTTGACCATAACCTCTAACCCTACTCAAAGTTTAGAATTTCATTTACCTTTATTTAAATTTTGATTATTATACAATGACCATTCAGGAGCTCGTGACACAATGAAATTAAAATTAATTTGATGTTTCAGGATATAGTGAAAGTCACACAATGCCACATAAGGCAACATAGGCTGTCATATGTCAGTGGCATATCAAATTTTTATCACTGTGGGGTGGTGGTCATACTATAACAAGGATCAAAATTTGAGGTTTTTTAGAAGTTGAAACTTTATAATAACGCTAGAATGAAACCAAATTTTACGGTAAATTAAAGTGTTTAATTTTACTTTCATTTTTAGTATTCATTTTAACCTAAAGCTTTCAATTAAAACTTTCAAAAAAAAATTAAAAAAAATTAAAACCGATGAATGAAGTGAAACACCAAAGATTTATTTATACTTAGAAAATAGTTTTGTCTTATTATTTTATGCTTCTTGAAATAATTTTGACCGTTAATTCTCCATAGATGCATTTAGAAATTATCCGGTACCGAAAGATTTTACAAATTTAAAAAACAAAGTCTATTTTTGGATTGGCAATATTGGGAGGTATGTTGGTTTCGAAGGAAGGATTTATGAACCTTTCACAACACCAACATTCGGTTGTTTAAATTCATTGTATGTTGATGATTATTCCCTTGAATTTATAAAAGAAGCAGAATATTTTTCAAGGACTTGTTTACATCTTGTTGATGAGCATTTATGCGTTAAGGATAATTGTTCATTAATAAAAACAAAAGAAAACTTTCTTGACTGCTCATTCCCTTCTGTAAATACAAAAAGAATGTGCTATAAAGGTTGTTTTAAAAATGTTTATTTATTTGTTCGTTTATATATTTTCATATGATTGTTTTTGCTATTAGTATAATTAATAAGACCATTATTATTATTATTATTATTATTATTATTATTATTATTATTATTATTATTATTATTATTATTATTATTATTATTATTATTATTATTATTATTATTATTATTATTATTATTATTATTATTATTATTATTATTATTATTATTATTATTATTATTATTATTATTATTATTATTATTATTATTATTATTATTATTATTATTATTATTATTATTATTATTATTATTATTATTATATTATTATTTTAAAATATTTAAATAAATTTGCAATGATTTAATTAAAAGAAAACGCCAAATAAAAACTCTTCGTACGATATATTTCGACAGTTTGACTGTCATCTTCAGGCACAAAAACCAACTAAAAATATTATTAATTAACTTATAATTTAAACAAATGATTTTTTTTATATTAATTTAATTTTCTAATAAATAAACACTTAAAAAATATTTAAATACTTAAAAAATATTTTTTAAAAATATTTTTTATATAAATATTATAATTTTTTATCTATATTATAATTTAAAAATAATAATGTAATATTTTATAAATTAAATTAAATTATTTTAATAATATTAAAATTAAAATTTTTTAAAACAATATACACATGATTTAACATACTTCAATGATGTACTATTTCAAATTTGAATTTTCTTTTCAATAATGAATGGTATCAACAAATAGATGGAGTCGCAGTGGGTTCCACTTTAGCACCAACTATGGCATCAACATTTTTGACTAGATTGGAAAAGAAAACTGATTCCTTCCCATTTAAGAACCCATTATTTATAAAAGGTATGTGGATGATATTTTTTTTGTATTTGAAAACCAGAAACATGTAGAACCGTTTTAGCATTTTATGAACAGTTTACGTTAGAACATTGTATTCACATGTGTGAAACGGAGAGGAAGTCATCAATTGCATTTGTGGATTTATTAATTCAACGCAAAGATAAACATTATGAGAGAGAGATTTATAGAAAACCAACTGAGACTGGTCTTTATACTTCTCTAGAAAGCTTTTGTGAATTTAAGTATAAGAGAAATATAGTGAACGGATTGATTTATCGTTCATGGTCTTTATTTTCTACTTTTGCTAATTCAGTAAAAATGTCTGAGTGTAATTTGACAAATGAGTGTGAATTGAGTGTTAATTTAAATAATCGTAAAAAAGGATATAAATAGATTAAGCCTAAATTTGTGGGAAATTTAGAGTATAAGATCGTCTCTAATTTGTGTAAGGTACGCAATATGTTTATTAATAAATCAAAAACTCCGGTTGGATTGCGTTATGATCTCGTTTATTAATTTACATGTAATGGGTGTAATGCTACATACATTGGAGAGACTTCCCGTCATCTCTGTACTCGAGTTCTAGAGCATTGTCGATTGAAGGGTTTGACCAATATTAGTGAACACAATAGAGGCTGTAAAAGTAAAACAGGGATGTCTGACTTTAGAATTTTGGTGAAAAGTTTAAATAATTGTTGGGAACGCGTGATATGTGAAGCATTGCTGATAAGGTCATTGGATCCAAAGATTAATGTACAAAGTGCAATAACTACGAATGTTTTGAATGTTTTTAAATAGTTTGAGTATCTTAAATCATGTGTGTGTGTGTTGTTTTAAAATATTTTAAATTTTAATATTATTAAAATAATTTAATTTAATTTAAAAAATATTACATTATTATTTTAAAATTAAAATATTTATATAAAAAAAATTTTTTAAATTAGTTAAAAGTATATAAATATTTTTTAAAGGTTTGTTTATTAAAAAATTAAATTAATATAAAAAAAAAATTTGTTTAAATTATAAGTTAATTCATAATATTTTTAGTTGGTTTTTGTGCCTGAATATGACAATCAAACTGTTGAAATATATTGTACGACGAGTTTTTTTATTGGCGTTTTCATTTTGTTATTTTTATTATTATTATTATTATTATTATTATTATTATTATTATTATTATTATTATTATTATTATTATTATTATTATTATTATTGTCATTATTATTGTTGTTGTTGTTGTTAATATTTTAAAAAGACCTAATTCGTAATGACAATCAGAGCGTGGTCTATAAGAAATTTCTTGATTCAAATGAGTCAACTTCATTTAAAATTATTTGGAAACAAGAAAGGTTCGAAAGGTTTTGCTTGGCAGAAATTGATATGAAGTTTGATAAGAAAAATATTAATTTCAAATTAATAATAATAATTAGAGATGGCTCTTATTTTATATTTTATATCACTGAAAACAACGAGCTGTCAAAGTGCTTCATTGAAAACCGATTTTCACCGGTTTGCACCAAAAAATCCTTATTCAATGTCACAACCGATGAGATTCACGTTTTAATGTTCACATTTGACAATTCACAGGTCCTCATCAAGGTATTTTATTTGTTTTTATCAATTGATTGTAAGGTTTAATGTCTTGATTGTGAAGATTTCTAATGGAAAATATATCCAAACATTTAAAGATGAGTTTCAAAGGAAGATAAAGCAAATAAAAATTGGTTATTCGGAAAATACAAAAAGTTGTGTAAGATTTCAAGGAGAAATTAGTTTGATATTTAATTACTTTTTAATATTTTTCCAATGAAACAATTTTCAGCTTTTCGATACGACATTTCTCAGTTTAAATTGATATGTCCGTCAAAGATTCCATCAATTCCCCACAAGGTAATCTTTGATTTAAATTTTGGAAAAATATTTGAATTAAGAAACTATTTTGACACTAGCTTCAACCTGTGAAAAATCACGAGATGTACTAATATAATTAATAATAACTTTATGAGAATGTTTGTTTGTAACTTCGTTATATTGGTATGCATCTAAACTTGCATTGCTATGCATAACAATACAAATGTCAACAATAACAAAGGATGTTTGGCAATCATAAGTAAGTATAATGATAATAATGCAGGTCGGTAACATTTGTTACTGGTGCCCAGACTTATTTTGACGATTAGGGTTTGATTTTAATTTATTTTTATAGAGTTACTGTATGATCTATCATAGAGTCAAGATTATTACACTATCTCACCACGGGGCTTAATTAATTTTATTTTAAAAATATACTTGCATTTTCCTTGCGATTTTAAAATTTATTTAAATATATAATATTTATTTTCTAGTGTTTTGTGTTACTTTGTTTTATTTGGTGTGATAATGAATTTTAAATAAACTTTTAAATAAATACGTGCTCTATATCTTCTGGGTTTTGATATAATGTTTGCAGGACAACGGAAATGATATTCTTTATAATGTTAAGTATTATTTAAAAAAAACGCCAACTATAGAGATTGTATAACAATTATCTAAAATCTTCTTCGGTTTATCAGTCTTTTTCGTGCTTGAAATCACATTACCAATAACTATTTGGAAATAAGAAATATTTAAACAAATTGGCTAATGTTAAAAGAATTAAATTCTATAAAAAATAAAATAATTTTAAATTTTCAAGAATAAATATTTTAAATTAACTTTTAAAAATTAAAAATTTGAAATATAATTGATATATATAGTGAAATGTAATACAATTTTTATAATTATAATTATAATTATAATTATAATAATAATAATAATTATTATTATTATTATATTATTATTATTATTATTATTATTATTTATTATTATTATTTTTATTGTTATTATTATTGTTATTATTATTATTATTATTATTATTATTATTATTATTATTATTATTATTTTTATTATTATTATTATTATTATTATTATTATTATCATCATTATTATTTTTAGTTTTATTATTTCTTATCGTTCGGTTATTCTTTTTTTATTACCCTGCTCTGTGGTGCATCTTTTTTAATATATTTCAAATCCAAATTCCGAAGACAAAATCCCACATTTGAATCCCCTTATAACGGGTATGTAAGCAATAAAACTGTATATTTTGATTTAACGTAGATTATAGAAACAATTATGAATCTGTAGAAGTTCAGAATATGGCATTTCGGCCGTTGCCTATACCTGAGAAGGAAGAAAAGTTTGTTTGTAATTATGTGGTTTGAAATGTAAATATCTTTGTACTTTAGGAATTTGACTGAGCCGGTAAGAAGTGGACTTCATGGGTAAATAACCATTCAGGAAGATTCAGTTTATGATTTCAGTTTATTGAAAATTTTATGCAAATTCAAAGTTTTGTTAGTTGTTATCAATGATCAAAATGTTATTGTTATTATTAATAATATTTTTAGTTGACCAACTGGTATACAAAAAACAATTTTACCCAAACATAGCAATGTAAAGCAAAGTCGGTGACTATTTTTTATGTTGCAAAATATATCTTTACCGAACCCTGCGTGGACGGGCTTCATAAACTTACATTAGAAATTTCATTGAATACGGGCTCGTTTATATACGAACTCTATTTTCATAGTTAAATTGGAAAGTTATCATTGCAAATTTTAGCAATTACTTTAATTTCTTTGAGATAAATCACTAAATCAAACACCCTTATGACCTAAAACAAAATGAGCTAAATCGCTTTCCACTAAAAAAGCCATGAGCTCCGGTCGACTACAGGTTTTCCAGTCAATCTCACAGTAAAGTCCGAGGGTATTTTAAGTTTTTGTTAAAAGCCATAAGTCAAAATAAACTAAATTTCCTAGTGCTAAAAGTGTCATGTGCGGCATTGGCCAACAGGGTTTTTTAAGTAGCACCATAGTCAGGGGTATCAGGCTTTCTTTAAAAAAGTCACAGGTCAAAGTGAACTAAATCACCAACCGTTAAAAACCCTATTTAAAGCAGGGACTTAATGGGATATACTTGTCCGCACCATGGTGAAAGGCTATTTTTATCCCTTATCAAAGTTAACCTAATTGCCTACCATAAAAAAGCCATTAATTGCAACCTCGATAAAAATCAGAGATTTCAAGTCTCGATAAACAACAGTAGAGTTCACATTATAGTCAGGAGGTAATTTCAACTCTGTTTAAAACACACTTGTAAATATTTTAAAATTTGGTCTTAAGGTAAATAGGGCGACATGAATGTTTTGATGAAATAGGATTTAGGATTTCGATAAAAAACATTTTTAATCATTAAATTAAAGTAAATTACTTAAATTAAGATAAAATAAGTAAAGTAGCTAAGAAATGATAAGACAATTTATTATAAACAAATTCAACATTCAACAAATTCATATCTTTACTTATTAAAAACAATAAAACATTAATTTTTTTATTTTTTACAGAAATTATTCTAATTGAATATCAAAATCATTTTCATCTTGAAGCAATTGAGTTTTGATATTATTTTGCATTGCGTCTGGATTATTGTTAATTTTTTCAGTATTTTGTGCTTGTTCGGTTAATATAAAGTTTTGTTTAAGATTCACTAACGATTATATCTCGGGTAGTGTAATAAATTTATCAATAATAAATTATCAATAAATTATCAATAATAAAAAAAATGATTTATTTTTGACGTTGTATAAAAAAAACGTGCGTTAAAGAGTTAATTGGTATGTTTATAAAACGATTAGATTCCGTATAATCACAATAAGATTAAAAGTTGAGCTAAAGTAAATTGCTGTACTTCATAAGAAATTTCTAAATGGTTCGGTCACATGTGGCAAAATGGCTTTCTTACCATCCTTTTTCGCTGTAAATTGCGAATTATGAAATGAATACAAAATGAAAGTACAGTTGCATTGTTAATGATATTCGATGACTTCTTTTTTGATAAGAAACTTTCCATTAGTCTTTATTAGAATTTATAAATCGAATAAAATAATAATGTATTTCAAGTGTGATTTAGGTAATGATAAATTCAAACCTTTTCCATTTTATAATAATACTTTAAAAGTTTGCACTTATGCAGTTATCCCCACCCCCCACCAAAAAAACCGAAAAATACTTTGAATAAACAATGAATATTTAAGACTTTCATTTTATTATAAGGAAATATTGAATTCTATTAATTTTTTAGTAACTAAAAATGATATTCTACGCTTTTCTGCCTTCGCCTTCTTAACACTAAAACATAAAAATAAAATTTTAAAAATTTAAAAATTTTAAAAAATAAAATTTATAAAAATAAATAATATTCAAAAAAGTTACTTATTAGCTATTAATCTTTTTAATCTCCTAGTTTATACTTGTTCCGTATTAATCTCATCAAATTAAAAAAACTATTGGTACCTTTGAACTTCCTTTTCCAAATAAATTGTGAAATATAAGAAGCTAGCATTTCTCGATTTGTTCCATACTCGGCTTTACGTCTAGTCTTAAAGTGGTCCCACGTTTCATCAATGTATTGAGTGTTCGCACCGGTCTGAGGATCTACAACCTTCATTGAATGGTTGACCGTCTGGTAATTGTATTCCCCAGGAAGGTTGGATATACATCCGTATGCGTGCCAGTAGTCTGAAATTATTGTGGTTCCAGGTTGAATATTTGTTTGTAATAAAGTTTCGGCATTCCGTTTTTCGACAGGCATAATAAAACATTCACATGTTTCACGACATATACCACCGAAAAACCAAACTTGATTTGAAACAAGGAGACCTCAATCAACTTGATTTGAATCAAGGAGACCTCAATACAGGTTTCGTCTATTTCGACTGTTAATGAAATAGTCGACACACACATCGCGAAGAAAACTCCTCCGATCGACGATAGTATGTGTGGCGAAATCGTGGTGAAATTCTTCCTGTGAATGTGTATCATGCACCCAAAGGTAAGTAAACAAAAAAATTTCTTTTAAAGTTAACTTTGAATTTTCAAACCAACTGTCTTTTAAAAGCCCAAATTCGGCTCGGCATTGCCCATTAGTACACCTAAATGTAGCTTTGTGCGATTCCATTTTTTGCAAACAGAATGGCAGACACATAACATCCGATCTGATGGTAGCAACGTTAGACTTCTTAGCCATTCGACAAGCTCGTCATCGGAGAGGGTTAAGATTTTCGTATACACATTTGCGCCCTTCAGCTCGTTAAGGGTATCGGGCACTGGCATGATTAAAGGAGTCGGAGAATTGCGTGCAGATTCTTCATTATTATTGAAGGACGAATTCATTGACTCGTAGAACTTAAAATGTTTTTATAAAAAAAAATTTTTACTGTATAAGAATATTAATAAAACTTACAAAAAAATACTGATCGAATATTATAAATTTTTAAAGATTATTTGTATATTTAATATTGAGCATCATTAACATGAAAAACGATTTTCTTTATAAATTTCAAAATAAGGTAATTTTATAAAAAAGCAATTAATTCTAATTTGTAATTAAAAGTTAGGTTCTAAAATGTAAACCAACGTCATCATTATTTTGATTAATATTTTGGTGGGAGGCGATAACTGCATAAGCTCCAAAAGTTCTTTAACAATTGAGTCACTAGCAAATAAAAAATTCATTAACAAAAAACTTGAATTTTTTAAAATTGTTTAAATTATTAACAAATATTAAAACAAGTAATAATGAATTAAATAAATATATTTATTTTTTCGAGACAAATGAGTTTTCGAATTCTCTATTTCTTTTCTAAATATACCTTTACTTGCGTCTTCTTGAGTTTTATCATTTTCACTGTACGTGTTTAAACTTCTCAGCGTGTTATGCACTTTATCTTGAATTACCTTATACATGACAATTCATCTTTAATAACTCATCTTGGTGTGCACGTGTAAGGTTTTTGACGCATTTAAATAAGTCTCAAATTTTCCAGTTCTAACCCAAAATTATCGTGTATGGTTAGGTTTTAATACGATATTTGACACCTGGAAGGACGCAGGAACATTAAATTTACAGAACATTGACTTTGCGATATGAATATAATAGAGGTTCATATAAAGTCTACACAAAAGTCCAGAGTTTGTCTTGCAATAAAGTTTACAAATTTTTTGAATTAGAAAAGTGAAAAAAAATATTTTATTGAATCTTCATTTTACTATACTACTTATATCGAATTCAAAACGTAGAATATCCTGCAGATATTTTTAATACTTTCATAAACTAAACAATTCTATTAAATTATGTGTTCTATGAAATTTTTTATTCAACATTTTTGAATTTGAATAATAAAATTTTTTTAAAAAAATAACAAAATTTTTCATGAAATTATATTTGATTTGACCAACAGTTTATTTCCTTGAATTTAGAAATAGTGAGGGGTAATGTTCAAAAAAAAAATTTTTTTACCATAGAAAAACCTTTATTTTTATTATAGGGTTTTTTAGTCATTAGTGATTTTTTCACTCAATATAGTCATTGAGTTATTATTATTCAAAACTTTTATTCCAATGACCAAAAACAAAATATCGGACGAAAAACGCTAAATTATAATCCAGTGGTATGAAAGTGGTAAAAGTGTCGAAGAAATTCAAAGTCTCCTTGAAAATATACAAAGAACATCCTTCAGCAACGTGATAAAATAGTATCACGATACCGGTATGATTTGCAGTTCTCCCCGAGATGGTGCAAGAATAGTTAAACTCACCGAAGACATTTAGAATATTATTAAACTATTACTAGCTGATGGTTGCAGCGGTGTAGAATTAAGTATTTCTACTGTACATCGTGCATGTGTGGGGTTAAGTTTTAGTTTTAAACGTATAGTTTTTTTTCCCGTTCCCGAATTCCGTAGCTTGCATCGATGAAAGATATAGATACGCGTTGGATTTTACTAACTTGCAAAATTAATTTGCTGATGAGTCTTTTATTTTTCATTGATGAAGTCGGATTTTCGCTTTCAACGAGGAGCTTGTGTGGAAGATCTTTAATTAGAGAAGAAGCAATAGTGCGAGTTCAGTCGATAAGGAATAAAAATTTATCTATTTGTGCAGCAATGTCTGTTTCTAGGGAGTATTTCAAGATTGTTACAAAAACACCATACAACATGGTGAAATTTTGAGAGTTTTCATCGAGGTTTATTGAGTTACTTCATTCAAAAAATATCAAATCTGGAATTCTTATAATAGATAATGTAAGGTTTCATAATTGCAGAGATGTTTCGAGTCTGATTGATAATACGAATTGCAAATTACTTTTTTGACCACCCTATTCGCCATTTCTAAACCTGATAGAAAATTCGTTTTCAAAGTGGAAAAGTACTGTGATGACAATGAGACCTAACAATGAAGAACAGCTGATACGATATGTAGAAGAAGCAACTGATTTTTGTAGTTGGACGATTTCCAGGGATATCGGAGGAATATGATGAGTATATTTCTAAATCGCTTTTAATGCTTGAAATTGATAGCTAAAACTTTGTATTTCGAATAAAATTTGGTTTTTGACTATATTGAATAATAAAATGAATACAGCAATACCTCGCTTAGTGCGGCATATCGGCGCAACCAATTAACCGCACTAAGCGAGGTATAGCCGTATATTGAATAATAAATTGTCATTTATTTTTGTTTAATGACTATATTGAGTGAAAAAACGACTATAATGACTGAAAACCCTAACAAAACAAATAAAAATCCACTAAAATACATAAAAAAACAAAAATAAATTCACCTAAATACATAAAAATACAAAAAATCGGCATAAATATATATGTATAGATTATAAATTTAATTTAGGAATTTTCTTCGTCATCGCTGCTCAATTCAATTATGGGAACGTCTGTTTCCTTGAACAATATTATCTAACTTGCTGAACTTTTTCTGCATGTTTTTAAAAAATCAGTAACCTTTCTTTGTTTACTTGTTCTTGCAAGGTTTGTAAATTTCTGATATGATGATAAGCAATTTTGCAATTCCCTTTTGAATTTTCTGGAGCTTTCGGTGCGAGGGTCTACATTCAAGAAAAATAATTCCAACTTTTCAGCCAAGCTTAATCCTTCCTGTAATTGTTTTAGTGTAGAATCATTAACTTCACTATCTTGATCAGAGCTGAAATCCATTTCATTCAGTTAGAACAGGGATGCTATTTCTAGCAAATCTACTTCGCTAACTTCTTCTACTAATAAGTCTTGAACATTCTCAATAGACATATCAACAAACAGTTCTCCTCCGGACGACCTAGCAAGTTCTAATATCCCACCAAATTTATTTTCTCCTGATTCATGCACGTTTTCGATCTCAACTGCTGCTAGCCTTATATTTTTCCAACATGCATTAATGTTACAATTTTCAGTTCTTTCAACTAAATGGATATGATTTCTATGCAGTGCTTAATTGAAAATTACTTCCAAGCTTCCTTTACATCAATGAATTTTCGATCAGTTATGTGCGAAATCCATTGTAAGATCTTCTTTATAATAAGTCTTAAAGGTATAAATGATCAAATGGATGGAGCAATGAAGTGGTATTATGAAGTAGAAACACTATTTGGATGTTAGGATGACTCAAATCTTGTGGGTGACCTGGCGCATTATCAACTAGTAATAGCGCTTTCAAGTCTAAATTATTGTGCTTTTGTTGGGCTTAGAGCCAAAATTAAAACAAATTTACAAAACCAATTTAAACAAAAAGGTGAAAATTGTATAAGTTAAAACAAAATAATTAATGTCGTTTGGAAATTGTCAATATGGCTGCTGTAACATAAGCACGCACCGCAAGAAGAGACCAAAAATAAAATAAAACATATTAATTAAAACAAATTAAAAATATAACAAAAATTAAATAAAACAAATAATTAATTAAAATTCGGAAAAATGCCTACAGATGCATAAAGAAACATACGAAAAATAAAATAAACTGCCAAAACCTTGCAAAATAAGGTTTAGAAAAAACACAGGCAGAAGAGGCGACCAGAAAACAAAATATTGGGGTTAAAAATAATATTTTAAGAAAATAATAATAAAAATAAAATCCAACAATAAAATATTAATATATCAAAAAATAAAGAAAAATATATAAAAAATTACAAAAATATTTTGAAATAAATAAAATAATTAAAAAGCCCTAAAAATGGCGAAAAATCGCCCATTGGTCGCACACAGACACAAAAACACTATATATACGGCAGTCATTTTCATAATTTCAGACAGAATTTTAACAGACTTACAGACTTACAGAATTTAAATTTAGATAAACGTGAATCATTTACAAATTTATGCAATTTATGCCAATTTTTCAAATCTGGTTGCATGATTGTGGATTGTAAGTACTGTTATTTTTTGTTTAAATATATATTTCGAAGTCTTGTTACTTTGATTTTATTCTGGATGGTCGTGGAATCTTTTGGTGCCACTGACAAGTCCCCCAAAAATCTTATTTATATATATATGTATCGAAATAGCTTTCGATGGGACGGATCGCGCGCCGGCTGGTGGATTAAGTTCACTAGTTGTGCTCGTGGGTTGTGTTCCATTGAAACCTCGGCAGTCCGCAGTCGGGTCTGGCAATAAGCACAGGACCGCTTCGCAGGGCGCCGTTGTACAACTCGAAGCGGCTGCTGAAAAGTGGCCGGAGCGAGTAGAAAATAAAATTCGGGAAGTGCGACTTTAGTTAAGCGGGAATAAAGTTTTGTAGGGAAAAATTAAGACATCGTCAGGAAATTAATTGGAAAATCGAGTAGGAAAGGATAAGATAGTGTAGGAATGTAAATTTGAAAGTAGTTTTCCAATGGTTGAATGATACAATCTGACAGAAGAGAGAAATGTTTATTGAAGTGACTGCAGAGGGTTGTAACTACTTAAAATCATGGGAAATGTACCGGGAGTTAAAGAATTATTAATCAAATTTTAAAATAGGGAAAGATAAAGGTAAATTAGGAAAAATGTAGTCGATTCCGTGATTAAACAAATGAAATAGGAAATTTACCAAAAAATAAGGGAGGAACGCTGCCCAAATTTTTGAAAGATACATTTATAAATAATGGGTAAAGACGACAAATAAGCATGGAAATTGTAGGAATAGACGAGTAAGGACCAGGATATAGAAAAACAAAGACGTAAGACCTTCCATCGGCAGTCCAGAACCCGAAAGAGAAAATATCATGAGGAGTAGTTCTAGAAATGGAGCTCACCTGCTCATGAATTTTCAACCTCTATGTACAGTACCAACATGGCAATCACCATGGGTACATAGATGGGACAGAATAATAATCTTGCTGGCGTTTAGGGGTTAGATGCACAAAAAAACCCTAGAAAAAATAAATAATAACCAACCCTATTCGTCAACACTTTAAATAAGTTTCTACCTCTGAAACAAAACAATTTATAAACCAATTTCTAAATAAATCTGCAGTTACTCAAACTTTTGAATTTGCTTTCCAATATGCTGGCAAAGCGTTTTTATTTATGCCTTTAAGATCTAAAAAAAGACGCATTATATGTCATGCCCAATACATTTAATTTCTGATTTTAAATTTTTTAATCCATGCTTACAATTAATTAAAATATATTAAATATATTTTTAGTTAATTTAAATTAAAACATTGAACGTATTTATGCGTCCCGCCCGGTTAACAGGCCAAAAATTATATAAATATATAAATATTCACGTAACAGATGACAAAAGAATTTAAATATTTAGTCTTTTTATGTTGCTGATTTTTAAGAAAAATATTTAGTTATATTTTTTCTGCAATTTCTGCTTCTTGGATTTTTTACATATTTCCAGTTACATTTAAATGAATTTTTAGAAATATTTTTAAAATTGTTAAATTTGTTTTAAATGATGATGATATAATCTCAGTTTTATGTGAAATTATCGGCATAAGTTACCTTTAAGACAGAGAATACACAAATAAATTAAACTGTATGTTCAAATATGCAACAAGTTTACATATTCAATTTGACATTATTTGTTTAATTGCCGATAATTTTGGTGATATTTTGATTTAAGATCACTTAAGCGATTTCAGTTTGTATTTATGCTGAAAACCTAAACCGATGATCTCACGATCATAATGGATAGTCATGATCATATTCACAGTTATATAAAACCCGTCGGTTCGAAAGGCACAACTATTTTTTAGTACAAAATTTTAAGTAAGAAATCTCTTAGATCAAGATAAATTTATTAAATAGAATTTATATTCAGCCGAATATTTCTCTATCAAAAACCATGTCAACAAATAACTGTCCAGCGTCACCAACGGAAACATTTTGTGTCTATGATAAATTAAACAAGAAAAAGGTGTATAGAGTATATACTAAGACAAGTGCGCAATTTAGTGATGATCCTCTTGACGAGGCTTGGAGAACACTTCAAGATTCCATGAATAAACCTTTGGAAATTGATACGTTTCAAGCTGACAAACAAAAATTTTTAAATGATTATCTATAATTTCTTATTTATATAATTAAAACATTCATGTTTTTATCAAATATATTCATAATTTTAGTTGAGGGTTTTCATGACTCTAATCTCGATAAAAACGAAATAAAATATAGTTATGGAATTAATTGACAATCATTAACTTTCTCTCTATGTTCACAAGTGCTCATGCTTCTACCGGAGTCCTACATAAACCCAAAGTGAATATGTATTACTAGCAAATGTGTACATGTCCGAGAGAGACTCGGGTATACGAATTATTAAGTTTTGTTTAAAAGTCACTAACGATTATATCTAGGGCAGTGTAATAAATTTATGACATAGGTCTATATATTAATTATCAATAGTAAAAAAATGATTTATTTTTGCCGTAGTATCAAAAAAAACGTGAGTTAAGGGGTTAATAAGTTATTTTGAAATTTATCTAAACCTGTCAAAGTCAAAATTGATATCGAATAACCGAAATTTATCAAATTCAAAAGTCAAATTAAAATTTTTAAACCTCTTATAAATTAATTTAGATTTTAATAATGAGAAATTAAATTTCATTTTGAAAATAATTTTTAAAAGAATAAAAATTTTGTTTGATTTTATGATTTTGAAAACATAATGTGAAGAAAATCAGATCAGAGAGGAAACAGAGAACGAAGGACTTGTTACAATTTTTAATGGAGAGATCAGAAGTCACTTTAGGTTGAAATATTTCATTTTATTTATAAACACTTTGGAATAAAGTTTCATAATTATTTTTTAAAAATATATTTTATTAATATTATTATTTTTGTGGAAAATTAATCTAGTTTAGCTAAAGCTTTATGAACAGACGAATCACTCAAAGGCATTGATACAAATCAGTAAAGCAATTTATTTATTTTTTAAAAATAGTAAATAACCAATATTCATTATATTATATATCTTAACAATATCTCAATATTTACAAATTTTTAATTTATTTGTTTCTTTAAAACAAACTACAAAAACTAGAATACCTCAAAGAACTCACTCACATTATTAGTAACAAAATAATTAAAACTTGGTTTAATTTTTGGGGAATCGTAGGATATAATAAAACGAGTCATTATATTTTTGAGTTGAGGAGACCATGATAAGTTGAAAGTTGAGCACAGTCCGTCTATCAGCAACTCGCCGGACCTGTGGGAGTTTTAAGTCAGAGCAAACCTGGATGATCCACTTTTAGTGGACGTCCCACCAGCTGCACAAAACAAACGTTACCTAGTAACGGGTGACAGTTGGGTGAAATTGAAGTGTATGCAATTAGGTAGGAAGGGGCCATAAGAGCCAAGATAGGAACTTCATAACACCACCAGATACCATACTTTTGATTCTCAATAAGTAATATATTACTCTATGAATTTCCGTTGGAAAAGCTTGCCTACAACCTTTAGCATTTGGAAATCTGAAAAAATTAAGGTTTCCTGATTAATTTCATTGGCTAAAAATGATTCGATGACCAGAAAAGGCTTCCAAAAACATTTTGTTCTTCTGATTAACATAATATAATAAATTATAATTTAATTCAATTATGAATCAATCACTAATAAATAAAACTTTATATATTTCAAAGCATTTAAAAACATAATTTTAAACCTTATAACGGTTTCCATATATTATTAAAGATAAAACTTTAAAATGACGTTTGTTAAAATTAATCAATTACATTACATATATACGCAATTTAATTTAAAGATTTTATTTTATTCTTACTATTTCAGTGAAAAATAAGTTTAGTTATAAAGTATCAATTTGTCAAAATTTTTATTTATTAATTTAAACTGAAATAAATCATATAAAGTATTAATGGTTTCTAAAAGCTCTGGAAAACCTCATCTAGCATTGGAAAATTCAGATATCGATGAATACGACGAAACTGATATCAAAAGTAATTAATTTTAGTTAATTTATTTTAATAAAACTGCGAATTTATTGTATAATTTCAGAAAAAATATATATTTTTTGTATATTTTAAATTAAGGATTACCTAACCATTTCTATTGTGTCTTTAAATATTTAGTTATTATTCCACAAATTCTTCACTTAAGGGTAAAATAACCTATCTGAGAGATAGTTGATATAGGAAATTTATTAGTAAAATCAGGAACTTTTTCATATGGATCAACATAGATTGTTCTAATTCGGCTCAGTATGATAGGAACTTATGCTACAATTTCACTATATGCCCCAAAGAAGTTATTCCAGCTGTGAATTGTGTTGCAGACAGTTTATTTAAATGCAATTATGTAGATTTTCACGAACCTATTCAAACTAGGTCTTATAACGATGGAATTACAGAAATCGCCAAAGTTGCGGAGACCACTGAAGCTGCGGAAAAGACAGAATTTATCAAACGTCAACCCAATCATTCGAGCTGTTGCGTTTTTGTTCCCTACAAAACTTCAGCCTGCTATCAATGTGAGCTTGAGATAATAATGGAATCGTTCTTTGTATACATATTTTAAATTCACTTTCTTTTAAAAGGCGCCAAACTGAACAACGTGGGACTTCAGTGATTGCAGCAATAACTATTACCTTGGAATCACGTTTTGCATCTGCTGCTTCTACCACTAAATCCATACGTTCTTCTTTATCAACAGCATAGCTTCCAGACCCCTTTGACGAAGTAGTGTGCCGCTTTCAATAAATACCTAGCAAAGTTCTTTGACGTAGTTTTTGCCCACTTCGAAAGCCTTTTCAAGTTTTTCTACCGTTTGATACTCCAAATCAACTTTACCCATTTTCATAAGCAAACGCTTATAATGCAACAAAATCAAAGTTTTCTCGTCACTGTTCAAATGTTTCGTCATTGTTTCTTTAGTAAAATAATCAACTAAAACAAAAGTCAATGCATATTAAAAAAACTATTAAATATTAACAACTAAAATACGTAATAATAAAAATCCAGGTTTTTACTTCTTTTTATTATCCATTTCTGGGACGGAACTAGTACATTATTTTTGTTATTGAATTAAATTTTCTTTTAAAATCATATTATAATTTATTGATCTAAAGCAGTGCTTCTCATCATGTTATGCTCTATGTCCCCCGTTGTTGAAATATCAGTATTTTGCCAAAAAAATGTATGTAAAAAATCAAAATTATAAGTTAAAGATTGCATTGAGAAGATGTAGGTACAATACATAGATCTTGGTTAGAGCTATATCTTCAGTGTTAAGAAATTGTTTCTATCATAATATACCTAAAATACGATGTATATACTTGAGAAAAATTATGATTTATCAAATTTTAAAAATCCATTAATTTTGAAATTGCCCCAACTGGGGCTCTAGGGACCCAGATGAAAAACACTGATCTAAAGTGTTACGAAAATAAAAAAAAATTATGATGGATACGATCACTACCAAAAATATTAAGTTGAACTATTCTAACACATAAAATCTTCAACCTTTAGTGGAAATGATCACAATGTATCGTCGTTAACTATTCAAAAGTAAACCATATTAAAAAGTAATGAAAACACATAGATAAATCTTACACTTAAGCCGGTATGATACCAACAATCAGAGATTTTCTTGACAGAAGTTGTTATGAGGTGGACATGTGTGAATATCCATTTACTACCGCTTTGTTAGTAAATCAAAGTTTTCCGAGGGACATGACGTACGCCCTTGCACTTCAAGTCCTCTATCATCCTACTCACCTATTATGGTGAGGATGTGCTCAGTTTAACTCCATAAAATGTAAATTATGGAATAACTTATGGAATTAGAATAAAACTTAAACGCGAAGTTTATAAAATGCAGTACATATAATGATGAGGGTCGAAAAATTACACTTTTAAATTATTTTCTGATCAATAACACTTAATTTAATTTTAATTTCACAAATCAAATTGAAAACATTTGAGTTAAATATTTTTTATTTAAAAAAAAATTTTATAAAATTATTTTTTTATTCCTGGTAAAAGTGCAAACAAAAATATAGATTAACAAAAATTTCAAGATATTTTTAGCAACAATTAATGTGAAAGATTAAAAATTGTTTTGAACATGAGTTTATCTTTTTATACCATTCTCTTTTTTATTTATTTTTAATTTTATACACAGCGATGTTGTTATTTTTTTTTAACCTTTAGTTATTCACATAGTATATCAGTAAGAAATTAGTAGTTTTATTTTCATTTTATTTTTATCCGCTGATTTTATTATTTTTTAAAATTTTTACTAAAATGTTTCTGCTGACCCAGAGGGTTTTTTTTATCATTTATTCTCAGTTATTTTAAAGCATTTTTTAATGAATGTCCCTTTTAAAACTCATATATAGATACTTGGTTTTTTGTGATACTTATTTGTTTTAAAGAGCTGTGACTAACTGTATAAAAATATAATAAATATTTTTATCATTTTGAAATTTAATAAACAATTTTTGTTAAACTTCTTTAAACCGTATTTCAATATAATAGTAAATGCTTTTACGCATTCTAGGTTCACCCTAACAGAGCGGCATTTTTTCTTTCCAAACTTACTTATTGAAATGCTCGCACAAATAAGAGGTGCAATTTTCCAATTGCAATTTAGATATTTACTTCAAATATTTTATGAAAAAACTACGCATTTTCATTTATCCACCAATAGCATCCGACTATCATTATTAGAGCTTGTTAAAACAATGAATGAGCTTTCTATGCTCAATATAAACAAGTACATTGCACGAAAACTAGAATTTTATGCAATAATTACGGTTTTGCTCACAAAAAGTTTTTAAAAACATTTTAATATATTTTTTCCGTTTTAGATATCAACATTTTTGACCAGTCCGTGTTGCCAATGAATGGTATAGACACGATATCACTTCTTAAAGTCTTTGTAATTTTTATAACATCAACACCATATTTTTTTATAACTTTAATAAACTAAAATGAATACTTATGTTCACAACTCATACTAAAATCTGTTCTTATAAAAAGGCCAAGCTTCTTCTGATTACAGATCAATGGTTTTCATATTTATCACTTAATTTTATTACTTACATTTTATAAATAGTACTTGAAAAAACAGTACTGAAAATTTACATTGAGTTAATATTAGGTAGGACAGAACTTATAATTCAACTCCAAGTGCTTCTATATCAGAATAAGAAACTCATCACAATAAATTTTATTTCTACCATAATATCACAATTGTTTTTATTTTCACTGGAAAAATATAGACATCCGATTGATACCCGTCAAACTTGGGAATTTTGTTTTTTAAAATTAATTTATTATTTAGTTTATTTCCTAAATATCATATCACTAGGAACCTGCAAACGATTTAATAACATATTCTTATTTATTTATTCATTTTCTACCTGTTTATACCTCCCTAATAAAAATACGAATTTTTAATTTTATCATTTTTTATTTTGCACTTTAATTTTAATTTGTTTTTAAATTTTAAATTTAGATTTTTTTAAATAAATTTTTTTGTTTTTACATAAACCAAAGAAATATGAAATTGAAAAATGAAGGTAATTAATGCAGAAATTGTTTTTAATATGAAAGAATTTGAAAAGCTGTTAGAAGGCCTCCAGAATCAAGTAAGATGTGAGGCTCTTTCTTTAGAAAAAGAACTTAACTTTTACATTAAATTTATCATTTTAATCAAAACTCCAAATAGAAAACTAATAACTTATAAAAAATAAATTATATAAAATCCTTACGAGATTTTGAATTAGTAAATAAAATTATTTAATGTTAATTATAATTTTTGTTTGAATGTTTTGAATGATTTTGAACATACTTGTTAAATTAATTCCAAAGTACACGAGGCAAAACAGCCAAAAATAAAATTACATTTGACATTTTGAGGAGAAAGTGAAGCGGACTTTTGTTTAAATATGTTATTCATTATATTTTAATCTCCTGGTTCTTCGGTATAAGTGCTACACGAAAATTGGCTTATGTTAGCTTGTAGAATTACTTTTAGAATAACCCGAGCATCAAAACCTTTAAACGTTTACATTTAATGAGATAAGATTCAGCATTTATACCAATTAACTATATTTTTGACTAATTCTTTTATTTTACTTTCCATATACTTTACCTACGAGATTAATTATTTAATTATTTTTTCAAGTTTTTATTTGAAAACCTCAATTATAAGAGTTCATTTCATTTTAGTGCGTAACCCAAAAAAGACATTTAATCATGAATTTATAAGACAAACAGTTATCGAAAACCCGCATAGAAAATCTCACAAGCCAAAAGCACCTCCAATACCAAGCCAACCTAACCCCGCAATTCCTTCAAATCCTAAAGTTCAAAATCCAACACCTCTGCGACCCCCGCCATTGTAGTGCCTACTCCTAATCCTACACCGACAGGACCAAATCCAAAAAAAGGTTTAAATACCGACACTACAACAAATAATCCTGATTTCAAATCAAAATACCTCCAGAAGTCGTCAAATCATTTAAAAACTTTTGATTTAGATAAAACAAAAGCATTGTTGTGTTTTGAAGAAATGATGAATGAAAAGTTGGAAATCGGCTCACCTGAATGGAGAGCCCTACGGAGTCGTTACAGCTTATGGAGCAATTGAGCCTTTTGTTTGAATTAGAGTTCAGACTTTTATCAACCTGTTTTGATTTGGTCATTTATTTAAATAAAATGTGTTTATTTTGCAAATGGATTTTTAACTTTTAAAAATTAAATGAGTTTTAAAGGTGAAAATGAAAAATGTGTTATTATCATACATGTCAATTTATTATAAAATTTGATATAAATCCTAAAACGAACAATTTTTGTATGAAAGTTTACCAAATTTTTTACAACTATTCCAAATCCATTGTATAAGATCTAATATAGAGATTTATCTACAATATACACAAGGATATCTCACATTTAAACAACATATATCATCAATCAGCATGTTTGATTCATACTTATATTTATTGCAAAATAAATTTGATTCAGTGCGAATTGTAGCTTAAAAATTTCTATTATTATTAAAACATCATAATTTATAAATTATATTTATTGACTAAAACAGCGGTTTCCAACCTTTCTGGTGTCGTGATACCTTGATAACATTTGCAAGTTGCGGCGGCAATAACGATAAAATGAATCCGTTTTCTTATTTTACACCTCATTTTTGCAGTAGTCAGAGTAGTAGTTAGAAAGCTCAGATTAAAATTATAGTAACATAACCACAAAAGCGTAGCATTAATCACAGTAAATCCAATAGCTTGCAAATTAGAAATTGTAAAATTCTACAACAAATGCGTTTTTATTTAAAAAATTAATGTTTTAAGGTCTCAGGCAACCCCTGGCATATCATTAGACGACCTAGTTAGGGTTGTGACCCACATGTTGAGGAACAATCCACTAAAATAGCTTTAAAAAATTTATTTGATTGATATTTTATTCAATTATAATTTCCTCTTTTTCTAAATGTTTAAACAAAAAATATCAACAGATAAAACTAAAAAATATTATTGCAATCAAATGGATTGGGCCTTTGAAAAGTTTGATGAAGTATTTAACACAAGGGTGACAATCATTTTTGTTTGTAGAGACGCATGATTATTTGCTAGAAATGAAGAGAAATTTTAGACACAAATTCTACTTTAAATATAGAAATTGTTAACAAAATAAAAATAAATTTGAAATAATTATAATCACATAATGATCACATAATTGTTTTAAGTATTGCGATTTACTTTTTTGAAAAGAGAAGTATTATTTTCTAATAGAAGAATTTCGAATCTTCCACATACAGTTCGTTCACCTTTAATACCTTCTATTTATAGAAATTGATTTCATATTTTTTATAATTATTTCCCATTTTGCGAACACTTCAGTATTTAATTAATTTTAATAGATATATACAAGTTCACAACTATTATCATAAAGTTTAGACAAGAACGTGTCATAATCATATGAGAAGTATACACTATTCCAATATCATTTAAAACCGATGACGATTTTTCATCTAGAAATTCATTTGTATATATACAACATAATATTGATTAAATTTATTATATTTTTTATTATTAAAAAATCTATTTTATGAAATCAATAATAACGTTATGGACATTGCATTAATATTACAAAATGGAGATAAAGCAAATTTTGAAAATCTGTATTTAATGTCAAACTCAATATTCAAACAAAATATTTCACAGCATTCCCTCGTGATCAATTCGAAGTGTCGAGATCGTGTTGATCAAAATAAGCACTCTTTTTTTCGGGTTCGCACATGTTTATTATCTACCTATTCACCATACTTGTCTTCGATGTTGTGACTCTGTCCGATTCTTGTAATGGCACCGCTCGGATATCGGCTATATGGCGTGGTATTCTATCGATCAATATTTTGTGGAATATTTAGCAGAATTTTCGTTACAGACAAAATTAAGTGTAAGATACATATATATATATATATATATATATATCGGCTATTGCGGTTAACCAAATAACTTCAAATCTAATAATTATTACAAAGAGCTCTAGAAGTGGCTCAGCATTGATACAGCCACCACAATTTCAGAGTGTAGCAACTTGTTCACTAGTGCACGACCTTTAAAAAATTTTTTTTAGAAATTTTTTTCAAACTTTCAACAATAATTAAATACTTATTTTAAAGTACTTTCTAAAACTAATTATTGATTTTTAGAACTTTATTTTATGACTTCTAAAATGCTTTTATACTTATAACAATTGAGCCGTAGCCATTGAGTTGAATATCTATTGTGCTTTTAGGTCGTATTATCTTCAATTAAAACCTTGAAATATATTTAAAGGCTTATTTTCTATTTGAAAACAAGAAGTAAGATTTCGTTAGAAAGATTTCTTTAAAAGCAATATTAGAGTGCCAACCTTTTATAATATATTGAGTTGTGACCACTACACGGATTAAAACAATTACAAAATTTTAAATTAATTTTTGCCTGTCATTTTATTGTTTTGATTTGTTTCCAATATTGTTTCTTTCTTTTATTGAAGTATTAACCAAAATTTTGGTGCCATACAAATCCCACAAAATTAACTCTATGCAAATCTTGAAGGTGCTAGGTATGGTGTATATTAAGTGTTAAGCCAATATCCTAGAAATAAAGCATTCAAGCATGGTGATATTCAAAAGCGCCATACCATTGCAGGTGCAACAAGCTCAATCGCACTGGGTCCCTTATGTTCAAAGGGCCCCTAAATTCGCAAATTGTTTCCTTATATCTGCATGAAATTCGGCCAAACCGAAAAACATTAAACTTCATAAGAAATTTTAAAATAGAAGAATATATTCATTATTTTAATAAAAATTATATAAGCATTAAATTAACTATTTAATGTTTATTCTTTATCAAGATTCTGCATTTTAAAAATATTTAAAATGCTTATAGTAGCAATTTATCTTCAAAATTAATTAATTTTAATTTTATGAACAGGGCCCAAACATTTGCCGCGCGGTGCTGATATTCAAACGGTACAGTTAAAATTTATTTTTAAAATGCAAAATTCACTATTTAAGATAAAAATTACGAATTACAGTAAATACAGTTAGTAAGTAGATGTGTCCCACCTGGCGCACTTTTTGGTACCACCCACCCCTTCCCATAACAAAAACAAAACAAACTAAAATATAATGTAAACACCAAAAATTACAAAATAATGAATAAGAACAAGAACGTATATAGGTATACATTTATTAATTCAATGAACAGTTGGCTGAGCTGTTGGATGATCCATTTGATAGGCTGTTGGATGTGCTGTTGGATAATCATTTGGATAATTATTATCTTTATTCATTGTCAGTCTCAATCATATAATGACCGTTTGCCAGGCTTACATTCTTTTCTACCCAAACCCTTTTACCCTCTTTGTTTGCTTGTGCAACCTTTGAAGTTTTAAAACTATAAAGTTGGTGATTTTTTGTACCAATACGAAATTGAGGTACAGAAAAGGTGGAGTTTTTCTCGTAACAGTCCTTATAAGATTTATGAGTTAACTTTGTGTCCTTCAATGTGACTTTCTTAGCTTTTAGGCATTTTGATTTTCTTAGTAAACTATAGCATTTGGGTCTAAGGAATACCCATTCGTCATAACCTTCTCCCTTGCTTTCATCCTTAAATTTTCCAATGACCGAATCAAGTTTTTTTAGAATAAAGTGGATGAGTAGATGGATAATTAGATGTATCCAAAAGATTATCGTTAACCATTTCAGACAAAAGAATATCTAGTTTACAATTTTTAATCTCCAAGAAGAAAGAGTCCGTATCTCCAGCAACTATATTAATCTCACAATTAAATTGTAGTCGGTATTTTTCCACGTCCTTATACTGTAGCTCGTAAATTCGAAGTTTGTACAAATCAAGTACCGATTGTCCTATATAACTCGGTCGATCTAAGCATACCGAGTCAGGATTTAACAAAGCAGCAATTAGATCATCAGCAATTTTGATACTTCTTTGAAAAGTTGGTTAAGAACCATATGTAATCATTTTATTTTCTGTATTACATAATCTTAAATTCATTCTTTTTTTCAGGTTTTCGACAGTTTTACCATACAAACTATTATTTAGGAGCTTGTAATAATTTTTATCTAGCGTGTTTGTACTTTTTGCTCTTAACTCTGTATTGGTATTAATGTAGTTTTTAAAAATAGGAGACTGTTTGAATCTTACAGCTCGATTCACATGAGTAAACTTAACACTAAAATACAAGTATAATTTTAGTAAAAGCCAATGAATCACATAATTCTTTTGTGAGGAATGAAATAACAATTTTTCAACCTTAGATCCCTCAGGTTTCATTTTCTCAGCGGCAATAGGAAAGTCGTCTATTTATCGTGAAGATCAAAATGAATTTCAAGATCTACTTCAAAAGTATAACCATACGACAAAGATTCAAGATTTAAAGAAAAACAATCAGACAATATTGAATCAAAACCATCAAATATCCAACTGAATTTGCCACAAGGTAAAGGTTGACTTAAATCCCAACCGTATAAATTATTAATATCTATATAAAGCAACTGAGTTGTTTCATTAGTTTTTACAAAGTGTTTATTAACAAAAGTAAGACCTCCACGAATACCACCCTCATAGAAATTATAAATTTCCATGTCTTGCAATAGTTCAATGGGTTTATATAAAGTTATTAACGCAGAACTCTAAGACATTCCAGGTTACCAAAATAATTTAAAGACTCTAAACTATTGTGAGCTATTGATTTCTCCCGAAATTGTTGGAAAGAGTCAGCTAAAAGAAAGCAATCGAGTTTCAAGTATATTATCATAGAGTCAAGTAAATTTACACATTTAGTTTCAGTCGAAATTAATTGAGCTTTCTCATATTCAACTTCTTTCACTCTTTCCAGATTGGAGGCAGTTCATAAGTATTTTCAAGGACATCTAAACTAGTAGCAAAGTTGTACGGAAAAATACCCTTTTCATTAACAATGGTACATGTAAAAACAGATTTTGTTAAAAGAAAACTAGTCAAAGTTTCACAGCCCTAGCTAATGAGTCATTAACAAACTGGTAAGAGTCGATAAAACGTATTCTAAGCTTACCAACATATACAATAAGGGATAAGAACTTTTCACTACTAATTGGAATACATGATAAGTTCCAATTTGGAAATTGATTTATTCCATACTTAAGGATATGATGTAAGTCATACCCACGTAAATTATGAAAAATTACAGGTAATAATTCTTTGATGCTTCTATTAACATTACAACTTTTACATGCTGGACCAATATATTTTCCTGTAAAATGGTCATGGTCTCTAACCTTATATACTATGTTCTTATTACACAAATAACAATATTCACAATTATCAAATGAATATTCTTCGTCAAAAGTAAGTAGTAACCTTAACCTTTTCCCATTTTCCTTATAATATGGTAGCACAATGTTTGTTCCTATATCTGAAATTTCTTAAAAAATTCACAAACGCAGTTTTGACCAATGAAATGATGGTAACTTATCATACCAGTGAAGTTGTTGATTAATAAGAGTCCAGCAGAAATTGGGAAATGTTTTTGAAAATAAATGTTATCTTTTGGTAAAATAGATTCAAAATCTGCATAGATAACGAAAGGAGATGCTATCGTTTTTGAACAGTTTTTGAACTCCAAATATTTATCTTTGTCTTTTGGTAATGCATATAGTGTAGTACCTAACTGATTTTTCTTACATAACTCTTGGTGTTTTTCAAAGGATTTTGGCTTACGAAATCCATTTAAACAATTTTCACACCATTTGCAACGAATTCGAACATTATAATCATGGTTTTGATGACAATTCATCAAGGATTGTAAATTAGTTACTGCTGTATAATGATATTCTTCACCCTCCTTTATCAATAATAAATAAATTGGATATACTTCATTTACTTTTGTTCGGTGAATTATATTTAAATATGGATGCTTCATTATAAGTTCTTCTTTATCCTCAAAATTTTCGTTATTATAAATCATTACATTAATTGCTTAAACCACAATTTTTCTTCTCAAAAGTTGGAATATCACACAGTTTCATTGGCATATCGTTAGGATCGTATACCAAGTCATTCATATACAGTAAATATTTTCTTGGTCTATCTCTATCTTTCTTGATCTTATCAAATTTCAATACAGCCAAAACACTATATATGAAACATAAATTATCGGTATTTTGTTCGTTAACTATTGCCTTTTTACGTATTAGAGCTTTAGGTGTTGGAATATAACTATGTTCAGATAACCTAGATATATTCGAAACTTTGGTTACCTTGAAATTTACTTCTATTATTTGGTTTATTTTCCAACTACTTCCTAATTCTGTTCGTTCAACAATCTTTTCATTTATTTTCTTTATACTCTCATCAAGAAAAGTCGTAGTCATTGAAGCAGCGCGATTTGATATACTAACTACTTTTAGTTCCCCATCTTTTTCAAATTCTACTTGGACTCCAAATTGAACTTTTGAATGCTTCATTTCATTTAATGTAATTTTTAATTTTCCCAAAAGAGAAAATTAAAGAACTATTTCCTTAACATTATATCTTCCGATGTTCACTTTTATAATTCGATGTGAGCGTAGTAAATCATATTCAATTTCTGGTTCAACATTAATGTAACTTAACCCGAGTCCAATTTGTAAATCATCTTTAATAAATATTTTTTCAAGTATTTCAGATTTTATGGTGCTTTTTCATTTCAAACTGTGTTTAAACAATGATTTTTTATCCGTATAAAATTGAGTCAAGTGATTTTTATGGCCATTATAAAATTTAAGGTACAGGTCAGAGGTTTGGATCTGACATACAGGTCATATATAATAATTATTCACTTGATAATATCGATTCATTTTATTGTGGCAGTTGTTATCATGGCTTAAAGATTGGCAATACTTCGAATAAAGATTACTGAAACATGAAAAAAGTTAAATAATTCTGATTGTAATTACTAAAAACTCACGTTTAACATTCACAGTAGAGATTTTTTCAAGTTCGTCATAATTTGTTTCATAAAATATTCTATCATCTATGTTTGCAATGTCAATATTTAAATAATTTAAATTAAAAATAATTAATAATTTAAAAATTATTAAAAATTATCAAAATATTACTTGTATCCTATTTATCAATATGCAAAGTGTCTTGAAGGGTTGTCCTCTTTGACAATACTAAAAAAGGTTGATAGTTAGTTATATTATAAGTAGTGGGCCATCTTGCTCAGAGGCCATCTAGCTCACATACCCCCCGACAAATTTTTTTTTCTAAGTTTAAAAGTACAAATTTTTTAGAACAAAGACAATGACTCATAAATATTTTCTCAAGGTCATTTAAACAAAGACCATGAGTCATTCAAGGTCATTGGATGAGTCATCAAAATTTCTCAAGGTCATATTATTTTTAAACATTTTTTAATTTTAATTTGCTACTTATTTTTATAAGTAGTATATATTTTGTAATTTAATTTAATTTTTATTATTATTTTTATTATTTTATTTATATTATTATCATTATTATTACTTTAAAAACTTTTTTATAAGTAGTATATATTTTGTAAATTTATTTTATTTTTATTATTATTTTTTTTATTAATATAATTATTATTATTATTATTATAATTATTATTATTAATAATATATAATAACAAAAAACCAAGACATATACAACATAAATTTTTATTATAAAGAAATAATTCTACTATAATAATATTGTCGAAGAGCTTTATTCAAAGCCCATTCCACATACTTTGGATAACGGGCAGCACAGCAATGATATTCAGATTCCATATCTTTTGCCATTTTGTTTTGCTTGACATCCCATAGGAACTCGTCGATTACGGTAAATATCCATATTGATGTATAATTAAAGACTAAATCTGGAATTATATATTTTGGTTTATTCTTCAATATTTCATTTATTTCTGGATAATAGAATTCCAGACGTTCTTTAATAACTTTAAAATAATAATCTATCAAATAGTTAATAATAATATATAGTAATTATTAATTACCATAATGTTTAATTTCATTCATAAATTGAACTGCGCTTGGTACATCCATTATAATGATAAAAATTGAAATAACAATTACTTTTATACTAATTTAGACCAATGAAAAGTTAAACACACAGCTATAAACAATAAATATTAATTTATATAGATTTGAAAATGATTAAAGAAACTTTATTAATAATATTAGTTTTTAATATGGTCAACTCAATTGTTGTAACCGTTCAAGGTAAAAATTCTACAAGATGTGTATGTCCTGGTACAGCAGTATTGATGGATATTTTGTATATGATAGATAGACTTAGATATTTGAAAACTCCAGTCAAAAGATTATCTGAAAGAATGAGTAATTTAGAATTCCGATTTGAACATACATATAAGACTTTAAAAAGAGCTAAAAATGAATTATATGATGATATTATATATATCTAAATAAGACCATTGGTATTATCAAAAATGAATTAAGAAAATCAATATTCGAATTGAAAGAAAATCGTAAACTTAATGAAAAAATGTTGAATCAAGTTCAATGTAGTATAAATTTTTATTCTAATAAAACAACTGATCAGTTCAATCGTATAATGAAATTACAACAACCAGTTAACAGTGTTGACAACAAATTGAAAGAAGTTAACAGTGCCAACAAATCATCATTACCATTTCCATTATATATTTTTACATATATTCTTAGTATTGCATGATTCTGATTGGCCAAATATAGTATAAATAAGCTTAGACTTCCAAATATTTTTATAAAATTCCAGAAACTAAATTTTTTATAACTTTGTTGAATGAGCTGGTCTCTAATAATAGAGAAGAAGATGATATCAATAAAAACATAAAATTCATGGTAAACCGTACCGAGAAAATTGTAGAAGACATTCCATTTGATTATGAAAAAATTCTCAATTTGCCAACATTGGAGAGAAAGAAGTCATTCCAATCATTATTTAGTTACATGTTAGATGAAAATAATAAATGGATGCGAATAATAGTAGGTTTAATGTATATGAAACGCATGATATTAAAATCTGGATCTGACTATGAAAATTATTTCCAATGGTCTATAGAGGTAAATTGCTTTATATTGTTATTAATTTATCATTATTTAGGTGATAGAAACAAAAATTGATCCGTGGGTAGAAACAAACGGTGGATGGTCAGCGATTATTCATATTGCCGAAGAAGCCAAACGCTCTGATATTTATATCGAAAATTGCAAATTTTTATTAAAACTATAAACTGGAGCATCTGTTTTATATTTATGTAATAAAGTTTATCATAGAATTTAATAAATATTTCTTTGTTATTATTATTATTAATAAAAAACTATATTTTTTAAAGATTTATTGATTATTACATAAACATTCTTCATCACCACAATATTCTATCATAATATTTTCTATAACGTGGTCAATACAATTCTTAAATTCGGTCGGCTCATTTTTAATAATTTCGGTAGTATCTTCAGTATCATTATTATTTTCTTCATCATTAATAAGTGTATCATCAATAATTTCTTCAGAATCATTAATAATTTCAGTATTAATTTCTCCATCATTAACAATTTCAGTATCATCACTCTGACATCCAGAATCACAACATGAATCTTCTTTACTCAATGCTTCAACTAGAGTCAACATATCTCTAATTTTTACACCGGTTATTTCTTCGAGTTTATCAAACAAAAAGTTTATTAAATATTCTAAACGAAATTAATTAATTTATATTTTATATTTTACCTTTTTCAGACATCATTTTAAAACTATTTTAAAACTACTTATAATTTTGTTTATAGAATAACAAAGAAAACATTAATACATTTATTAAACACTAAACACTTTACATTAAAATAATTGTGAAAGTCTAGCAGTAACAATTTTCCAGATTGGAGAAAGCACATCATTTTGATCAGCTTTATATCCTTGGATTGTTATTGTTATATACCAGTTTTCCTGTTCTTTGAATCCAATTTCTGTAAATGCATCATAATATCTGGTATATTGACTCGTGAAGAAAGCATTTTCATTGCATTTTAAATTGGAATTGATCTTTTTGAATGTATTATCAATATTCTTGATATCTAACATTGAGAGAGTCCCAGCAAGAGATTGAAATTGAGTTTTATTGAGTTTGACTGGATTTGCCAATTGCATATTGATAGGCTCCTTTAAAAAATACATTTTATAATTGTGGAACATCTGAACTGGTTGGACACTTATTTTCTTGGTCATGTTTGATTTATGATCTTTATAAGGTGATGACCACTTTTATACCCTTGACAGATAATGATTAACCAATCAGAATCATGTATATGATTATAACAAAGACAATGCATGTTAAGTGCATGATAAGTGCAAGATAAGTGCGTGAATGCAAAATATATAAAACTGTATGTGAATTAACCCATGGAGTTTGTATATTATTTTACATACATCTGTCATCTATATACAATACATTATTAATATCACGTGTTATTATTGTTATTACTATTATTATTATTATTATTATTATTATTATTATTATTGTTAACACCACCAAAATAAAACTATTACTACCAAAATAAAAATACAAAACATTTATTATTATTATTATTATTATTATCATTATTATTATTACTATTATTATTATTATTATTGTTACTACTATTATTATTATTATTGTTACAACAACCAAAATAAAACTAATACTACCAAAATAAAATACAAAACATTTATTATTGTTACCACCACAAAAATAAAACTAGTACTACCAAAACAAAACAAAAATAAAATACCAAACATTTATTTTCTAAAAAGTTGATATTTAGATGAATTCCTAACGGATTTCGCCAGGCACCATTCGACATATCGCTGGTACCGAAAATCACAGCAGTTGCAACCCAGAATACAGGGGAATTCGGGTTCCATCTCCTTAGGTTGTCGTTCAAGCTTTATATCCCATAGAGCTTGATCTATGATATTGAAGATCCAAATATTAGTTGTTTCATATACCAGATCTGGAATGCTTGATTCTAGCTGGTCTTTCATTATTGATCGTAGTTGTAGGTAGAAAAAGAACAACCGTTCTAAGATCACGGCCTGATATTTATCTGGAAACAATGATAATAATATTAATAAATAATAAATAATAAATTTCCCGTAGTTTTCTATTTCTTTCTTTGTTAATTTAGTGTTTGTTGACATCATAAGATTTTCCATTTTAAAAATGAAATGAAATGAATAAGCAAGTTGTTTTAATCAATCATTAGCCAATCAGATATCGACCAATCCCGTGATTTCATTTTGTATGTCACAAACAATATTTTTGTACTCTAGATTTCGCAACCCTAATATGACTATTTTGCACTGGCAAACACGTTAACACACATTTGGTTGTATTTTAAAAGCCTCAGTGCAGGAAATAATTCTGGCTCGAACATACAAAGACATTTTGTTGACATGTTGTATAGATTGATAGATTGACCTATATCCATGTAACCGTAATTGACTGTATTTTAATATCCTTTATTCTATATTGTAATTTATTGACATCTAAAGGTTTCTTGCATCCATGATTCTGCATTTGCCGGATTTGAAAAATATTATAGGGTATTTTCCACTCCTATCAACAATTTGCTGGGGTTTACCAATTGGAAATATCATTTTTGATACATCGAAAGTTCCTTTATAATTTATATTTGATAACATAATTAAACAATAAAGAAATATTAATCTATATATATGATTTTTAGAAGAGTTCATTAAATCATATAATATAAACAAAAACCTATAATTTACAAATTAATAATGGAATTAAGAAATGATGCTGTATATCAAATCGTCAGTCCAAGTGGTAGCGGTAAAACTATGTTTGCGTGTAAATTACTGAAATCTAATTTATTTCAAACAAAATTCAACAAGATTTATTGGCATAGGGGTGCAGATGAAGAACATGGGTTAACTCAAGATAATTTCTGTAAATTGAAAAACATGAAAATAGTAAAGAGTTTCGATAAAAACTGGTCAAGTCGTTTAAGAAAGGTGATGTCATCATTATTGATGATTTGTATCAGGAAGCTAAAAAAAAAAGAATTTTAATAATTTATTCACAAAAATCAGTAGACATGTTGGTGTTACTGTGATCTTTATTACTCAAAATCTATTTCATCAAGGTGGCGCACATCGAACAAAGAATTTAAATGTTCAATATTTAGTTATTTTCAAGAATCCTAGAGATGCAACAGTTATTGATTTTCTTGCTCGACAAGCATACTCTAATAATCGTAATTTTCTAATCAGTGCATTTCAAGATGCTACAAAATCACCACATGGATATATATTTCTTGATTTCACACAACAATGCAATGATGATTTACGGGTAAAAACCGATATTTTCAATAAAGAAGGTGCCTTGGTATATAAACAAAGTTGAAAACTTTAACATGTAAAAATGTTTATGAAATCCAGGCTTAAAAATATCCGAAAACTTAGACAAAGTATTAAAAAGACATTAAATAAAGTTCCACCAAAAACCAGTTATACACCATCTAAAAAACTAATAACCGAGAATTACCATGCGATGAATCTAATTTCGAAAAACATTATTAAAAAGAGTAAGAAAAAATTTAAAATTGTAAAAAATCATAGGAGTTTCCCATATTTTAATGCATTGTTAAAGGCTTCGAGTATGAAAAGAATGTCTATTTTACAATCATTTCCAACTTTTGTTGTCGATGATCTACTCAAAATTCTATTAAAAGTAGTCAGAGGTAAAATTGAAATTAGTAATTCCAAAAAAACTAGTATTAAATAAACATAAGCCTTTGTTATCGCTAGTAAATAATAAAAATCGTCAGCAAATGAGAAAAATCATATATAAACAACCAGGTGGTTTTATCGGAGCAATGTTACCATTAGCATTATCATTATTATCACAATAAACGATGGGGCAATCATTACCTAATGTTAAATTAAAATTTAAATCATCTTGTTGTAATGGAGAAGATTTGGACGAACCCAGAAGACGAAACAGGTTTCGGTGGAGTGGCAAAGTTAAAGAAAAGAGTCCCAAAGTCGAAAAAGGAAACGCAAAAGTGGTTGTCAGATCAGCTTGTGTACAGTTTAAACAAACCAATGCGGAAAAGATTTCCAACAAGAGCTTATAAGACATTTGGTATTAATGATTTATGGCAAATGGATTTGATGGAGATGATACCGTATTCAAAGATTAACAAGGGTTATAAATATATTTTAACGTGTATTGATGTTTTCAGTCGTTTTGCTCGCGGTGTACCAACAAAGACAAAATCTGCAGAGGAAATATCTAAAGCAATTAACTCAATGTTTAAAAATGATCATCCAGACAATTTGCAAACCGATTTAGGTATTATAATAATAATAATAATAATTATTATTATTATTATTATTATTATAATTATTATTATTATTATTATTATTATTATTATTATTATTATTATTATTATTATTATTATTATAGGCAAGGAGTTTTACAATAGTAAAGTTAAGCAAATCCTGGATCGTCTAAAAATAAATCATTATTCTATACATTCTCAATACAAAGCCGCACATGTTGAAAGATTTAACTGGACATTGAGGGATAGATTGAAGAAATATTTCGTGCATCAAGGTTATAAAATATGGATAAATGTATTACCGAAAATACTTGTTAGTTATAATAATTCATCACATCGAGGTCTGAATGGTTTGAGACCTATAGATATCAGCTCGAAAACACGAGTACGGTCTAAAACAGTTGCTATCACAAAACCGAAATATAAAGTTGGTGATCACGTTAGAATTAGTAAAATATCTGCTTCACCTTTCATCAAAATCTTTGATAGTAATTGGAGTGATGAAGTATTTCAAATTATTAAAATTAATACTAAATAGAGTCCTGTAATGTATGTTATTAAAGATAGTGATAACAATGTAATACAAGGGAAATTCTATGAACAGGAATTACAAGTTATTTCCAAACCTAGAGTGTTCAGAATTCAGAAAATATTGAAAACTAAAAAGGTGGGTAAGGATAAACAATACTATGTCAAATGGCATGGATATCAAAAACCCTCATGGATATCATCAAAAGACCTAGTAAAATGAGTTCCTATTCAATTTTACCGAGCAATAGTTGCTCACTAATCCATCTAGAAAATCAGGCGAGTAAATTTATGGTTGATCTTCAAAATCCTATTTATTTACATGGAAATTGGGAAGTTGCTTTGCAAGACTTTACATTTGTGTACAATACATTTCCATTTTATAGTCATTGTAAAATCAGTTACAAGAAGCGTGTTCCCAAAACATGTAGTGTATTTTCTCAATCAATAATATTGATCGATATTGTCATATTCCGAATCAAATTTTAGATGAAAATAGTGGCATGTTTTTCAAAGATTGATTGAATGTTAGTTGTGATTTTAGCCCATTTACAATAAATTTTAAAGTATTCATGAAGCCAATTGAATGGGTAGTGATAAGCTTAACATTGCTTGCTGTTCCTGGTACTGAATACCTATTACGTTTCAAAGCTTTTATTGATGTCGGCCCTGTGAATGAACACATCAAAATAACTGTATCATATATTAATGAGGTGGAAGATACATTTACATTTACTAAAGATTTATATATTGAAACACTTGAAGAATTACATAAATATATTTCATCCAATTGAATTTGTTAAAGATGAATTATGTAAATTCAGTTTATATAATAGCATTTGTGAAGTTACATTTGGGTAGTGATAAGCTTAGCATTGTTGTTCCTGGTATTGAATACCTATTACGTTTCAAAACATTTGATGAGAAAAGTGAAACAATCGAAAACATCAAAATATCTGTATCATATATTAATGAGGTGGAAGATACATTTACATTTACTAATGATTTATATATTGAAACACTTGAAGAATTACATAAATATATTTCATTCAATTGTTTACATATATTTAAAACTATTGAATTTATTAAAGATGGATTATGTAAATTCAGTCTGAATAATAACATTTGTGAAGTTACATTTGATAAAATTTGGCTAATACATTGGGATTAGATAGGCAAACATATAGAGCAAGTGCTTTTGGTGTACGCAAACCAAAAATAATAAAACTTCATAGGCAAATGTTCATATATACTAACATCATCAATCCTATAATTGTTGGTGATTCTTTGGTTCCTCTATTGAAATCTGTTTAGGTTGATAAACATGACCAGGATGAAGTTGTCAATATAAATATTGATAATCCCACGTACTTACCGGTATCAATCATGTATAAACAATATAGAAATAAATATTCGTGATGATAGTGGTAAATTTATTGAATTTAGTAAAGATACAAAAACTCATTTGACATTACATTTTCGTAAATTAGATGGCCAATAACGATATTATTAGTATGTATAGTAATAGCCAAAGTGGTGGCGAATTACCGTATTTTATTGGTAAACAGTATGGATCAGGATGGTTGAGAACACTTGGTAGATTTGAACTTCCTATTCTTAAACGCTTTGGTAGTTTTGGTATGAAAACCGCTAAAGATGTGATAATGAATGAGCAGAAAATATTACCATCACTGAAATCAAATGCATTATCCGAGTTAGGGAATGTTCTACCTAGTGTTGCAGGTATGTTTCAAAAACCAGAAGAACCAGCACCAGCACCGGCTTCAAAACGTAAAAGACATCATAAACATATAAACAAACGAATGAAAGGACATGGAACTATATTTCAAAAATGATTTGTGGTAAATCTGAATTGTGTTTATTTGATAGACCATCTCCCCAAGCAGTAATTGAAATGGGGGCCTTTGAAGATGTATTCCCGATGAATTCTATTATGGATAGTAGAACTAATATTGAATTTTATATTAATGGTTCCCAAACTGAACATCGAGATTTGAATGATACATTGTTAACTGTTCAGATCAAAGTTGTAGAAAAGAAAGAAAAACGTTGGGTGAACCTAGTGATGTAATACCAAATAATTTCTTGTTTCATACACTTTTTAAAGATGCAGTACTCGGATTTAATAATATCAAGATTGAGGGTGGTAACAGTACATATATTAGCAAAGCTCTAATCGAAACTATTATAAATTACAATAGCGATACTAAAAATACATGTTTAACTCCTATGGGTTATGGTAGTGATGACGATAGGAAAAGTGGATTAAAGGCTCGAAATTATTTACCATGTGCTCATCATTACAACTCAATTTTATGGATCAACCGAAATATTTACTCTCATGTGTTGATGTACACATTAGATTGAAAAATCTGATTCTGCATTATTATTAACAAGTACTAGCACAGCACCAATTCTTCAATAAGTTGATGCAAAATTATTGGTGAGAAGAGTTCGGGTTGAGCCCTCTGTATTAGCCGGTCATCAATTGGGGCTTAATTCTAAGCATGCAATATATCCATTGAAAACAAAGGAAATTGTTCAATTTGATATTGCTAAAGGTTCAGCTTCTTTCTCTAAGGAACAAATATTTGGAGATAGAAAATGCCCAATTTTATATTGGTAACATTTCAAAGTGAATCTCAATATAATGGATCATACTTAACATCGAGCTCAATTTTCAAAAATTTTGGAGTAACATCGCTAACTTTATCGAAAAATAGTAATTATAGAGAAACATATACTCAAGATTTCGATAATGATAATTATTGTGCTACATATATGCAGAGTATAGTGAGAAATATGGGTTATTTGGATAAAAACCTTAATTGTGGTATAACTCTTGAAAATTTTAAAAGCAAATATTCATTCTTCACATTTGTTTTGGAACCCGATTTTGATTTAAATCAGAGTCAATTACCTCAAAATGGAAATTTACGATTAGATATAAAGTTTACTAAAGCTACGATTGAACCGGTCCATGTTGTAATATATGGAGTATTCGAAAATGAGGTTCAAATAATTGCAAACAGAACAGTATTGGTATAAATGTATAGATAATTTATGATAATTTGTCATGGAGTAAGTTTTTCACTTATTATTATTATTATTATTGATGTAGTTCTGTTCAGGTCTATCGAATTGGAAAACAAATACTAGGACATGAATTTTTATGGGTTTTTCCTCTTGATAAAATTCCATATTTACGTAATAATCAAACCATAATTGTCAATACTCAATCGTCTCATCTCGGTGGAGAACATTGGTTAGCAATATATATGAAACCTAGCAAGATATTTGTATTTGATCATATGGGTTTCTATTATCCGGCTTTAATGGTTTCGAAACTTCAAACAACGGTGTATAATAAAACTATGTATCAAAAACCATGGATCTTAACATGTGGTCAACATTATTTAGCTTGGTTATTTTCCAAGCGATTTGATGTTTAATAAATGTTTAATAAATGTTTTATTGTTATTGTTATGTTTTATTGTTATTGTTATGTTTTATTGTTATTGTTATGTTTTAACTATTAATATTTTTTAATTATTATTATTAATTATTATTATTATTTTATTATTATTGTTATTATAAATATTATTATTATGTGTTTAATCAATGTTAATAAGCTAATGCATCATCACAAAGACAATGAATGATAAGTGCGTGATTATCACATGATAAGTGCATGAATGCATGCATACACACTCAAGACTGAATAAAGAAAACACATACATACTTTTGTTTGTATGTGATTTACAAAGAACGCATGCCTACACGGTATAGACTGCATGCGTATATATCTCTCACCTATATGTGTGTATTGCTAAATGTGATTGGCTAAATCCTGAAAATATTATTCTCTTTATAAACATTGATAAATTCTAAATTTGTCACAATTATTTCAAAATTTTCTAATTTCAAAACTTTCGCGCCAAAATGCCAAACAATAATATTTTAAGAGCACTTTTGATGAATAAAACTGGTAAGGATTTTTAATTTAATTTTTAATTTTATTATTATATTTTCTAGATTGGTTTAATATAACCGAAATCCAAAATGAAATTGACGGTGTTAACGAATTTGAAAATGGTAATTTTAAAATTTATTATTATTTATTTCAATATAATTTTAGAGAATGTTCAAGAAGTTATTGTAATCGACGATACAATTATTATTAGTGATAGCGAAGATTATATTATGATTATCAAAGATGGTAAATTTTAATGTATATTTTATTTTTAAAAAACCATTTTAGTAGATTTGGACGAAACATTTATTGATGATGCCCCGTTTCTGGGAAGATGAAACATGTGGAAGATGAAACATTTATTGATGATGCCCCCGTTTCTGGGGAAGATGAAACATTTATTGATGATGCCCCCGTTTCTGGGGAAGATGAAACATTTATTGATGATGCCCCCATTTCTGGGAAAGATGAAACATTTATTGCTATTGCCCCAATTTTTATGGATGCCCACATTTTTATGGATGCCCCCGTTTCTGGGGAATTTGATGTGATTTCATATAAAAAATGTAAGATTTTTATTTTTTTTTTAATATTTTTTATGAGTTTAATTTATCCTTAATTTATAAGAATATAAATATTTTTAATGAGTATAAGTTAATAATATGTAAAGTATTATAATATAATACTTTAAATATTATTAATTTATAATAAGAATATAAATATCTGATTTGAAATAGAAATATGATTTGAAATATTTGATTTGTAATAAGAATAGAAATATCTGATTTGAAATAGAAATATGATTTGAAATATTTGATTTGTAATAAGAATAGAAATATCTGATTAGAAATAGAAATATGATTTGAAATATTTAATTTATAATACGAATATCTGATTTATAATAGAAATATTAATTTTTATAAATTATTTACGAGATGTTATTCAAACATGTGATTTATTTTATAATAGAAATATGATTTGAAATATTTGATTTATAATATGAATAGAAATATGTGATTTATTTTTATAATAGAAATATATGATTTATAATACGAATAGAAATATTAATTTTTTATAAATTATTTACGAGATGTTATTCAAACATGTGATTTATTTTATAATAGAAATATGAGATTTATTTTATAATAGAAATATATGATTTATAATACGAATAGAAATATTAATTTTTATAAATTATTTACGAGATGTTATTCAAACATGTGATTTATTTTATAATATAAATATGATTTATAATAAGAATATTAATTTTTATAATAGAAATATTTGATTTATAATAAGAATATGTGATTTATAATACGAATAATAATTTTTATAAATTATTTTACGAAATTTTATTCAAACATGTGATTTATAATAGAAATATCGGATTATAATACGAATTGAAATATTAATTTTATTAAAATATTTACATAGTTAATTATCATCATTTATATATTATTATTTGATTCATATATGATTTAAATAATAATAAACATTTGATAATAATTACATATTTATCAGGTCGATTGTATAAAAAACTATTGCCAATCTGGAATTGATCATAACTCGAAATGCCATACGACTATGGAAAGTTACTATATTCATAGATTCTATGGTATCAAATTTTTTATTTGCCCTAAATGCGATACCGCCCAAGACATTGAATATCTAGAGTTTAATAAGAAACACTCTAGCCATTTAAATCAATTTATAATTAATGAAAAGGCATTATTTCAAATGATTAATGCGACAAATGTTATTAATAATAATAATAACACAAATAATACAAAGATTACTAAAAACATAAACAATAATACAACTGTTACTAAAAATAATAAAAAATCAAAAAGACCTGCTGATAAAATCGTGTCGTGTATCCCTGCTAAAATTAAAAAAAATAGAAATCATCATTAGTGATGACGAAATTGAATATAATCAAATAGGGGGTTCGGTAAATAATGAAATAAATGTAAACGATGAACCTGAAATAGAGGTTGACTTAAGGGGTTCCCGTAAAAATATTCGATTTGATTTAGAAAATCAAAACCTTGTTCAAATCGCCCTAACGGATAAACTTGTAAATAAATTACAAAATGAAATAAAGAAAATGGGATCTGTAAAAGTCCAGTTTACAGCTCTCATTCAATTTGAAAAAGATGGGGAAATAAAAGATAATTTCTTTTCAAATAGCGCGAGTGTCTTTTCCGATAGTTTTCTTGCTGATGGAGTGAGTCGGTTAAATGAGAAAATCGAAAAATTCACGTATTTAGGAAGTGGGTGGCGCGTAGCTAAGATTCGCGAAATCGATTTTATTTTAACCGCGTATTATCCTGTAAGTCGATTAGCTGGACATAGTTTTATCCCTACACCGGAAACTCTAGTAGGTAAAAAGGCTATTGTAAATGTTAAAAACACAGTCATTCGTATTTTATATATAGTGTTTTATCGATTTTAAAGCGTGATATAGTTTTAAAGAATAGGGAGCATGTTTCTTCTTACACTAATTTATGGATGAATTGAATTACGATCCAATTACAGATTGTCCAACGAGACTCTGTAGCATCCCCAAATTTTGAGAGAAACAATAGCGATTTAAATTTGGCAATCAATGTCTTTGAATATAACAACACCCCTTCTAACAATTGAATGAATTGATTACGTACCTCACCATCCTCACCTTGTCTTAATTCATCGAACAAAGGTTATCGGTGGTAACCCGATTAATCTTTTATTATTACAAGACGGTGATAATTATCATTATACCGCAATTTTTAATTTAAATAGATTACTGAATTGTCATTCTAGTAGTGAATGTAACACCAGAATTCACGTAAAATGGTGTCCCATTGTTTAAAACGGTTTTTTATTATGATAAAACCTTTAAGGCAATGTTGATTTGTGCGCTAAAAATCAAATAGGAACAACCTATACAAGCTCCTTGAAAAATAAAAATTTGATATTTTAAAAATTATTCTAAAATGATTACCACCATTCGTAATTTATGCGGATTTTGAGGCTGTTTTGCCTAAAGATGTAAAACATCACCAAATACACATGCCGATATCAGCAGGCTTATTATTAATAAATAATTTTACAAATACTACACAATATTTCAGTTTTATAGGCTTGGAATGTGTATTGGAATTTTTAAAGAAAGTAGAGGAAATTATTGTCACAATTGTCCTACCGTATTATGAAAATCATGGTAAAAAACCTATGAATAATCTACACTTATGAAGCAACAGCAGGTTCATCGCATGTAGAACTTGCCATTCTTTGTAAAAAAAACTTATTTAGAAAAATAAGGTTTTAAGGACCATGATTCATTTTTACAGGGTCAGTATCTTGGTGCTGCCTGTCCGTAACTGTCAATAATTAATGGAAATAAGTAAACAGTTTACTATCGTTCTTTCATTAATTTGATAGGGGTAGACCTTCATTCATTATTTTAAAGTATGGTTTGAAATGAATTTCCATTTGGAAATTAAATATTCATTCCTACAACAACTGAGAAATTCATTATCTTTTGATTGTAAATATAAGAAATTGGCTGTTAGATTTTAGATAGTATGCAATTTGTAATTGCTTCTTTAGCCAAGGCTGTTGAAACTCTTACTGATCTTTACCTCTAACTTGTTCTGCTTGTTGATGGCTTATAGTTAAGGAAGGGTATCTTTCCTTATGGATTTGCAGATAGTTATTCACTAGAGGTTCTAATCGACTTATGAAACTACCTCCAAATGAGATTCTGTATCTGATGAATGATATGCTACCGCCCAACTAATTGGGACACAGCAAAATTGCAGGACTTTGCGTGATTATATGTTAACTTACCTAAACATTAACGTATTCCTCCTTGCGACTATTTTCAGCAATTTCGCCAAGGAGCTATTGCTTACAATGGGTTTAGAACCTACTGAATTTTTTGGAATTCCTGAAATGTCAGGCGTCGCTCTCATTTGACATTAAAGGAACCCTTAGAACTTCCTGCAAAGACATTGGAAATGTCTAAATTTTTATGAGGGGTGGAATAGGGGATGGTGTTAAAATTGTTAACAAACATCATGTTGCAAGTTCTAAGATACCAGAACTCTTGTATTAGACATTAATATTTATTAGGTTGGCACTTAGCCAAACTTTCCGTTATGGTGATTTGTTTGGTGTGCATTTGATAATTCTGAAATGATGGGCTGACGTGAATGGTGTGAAATGCGGAATATTGGAATTCCTTCCGTATGGTTTACACTGGAAGTGACATCAATATCCCTGAGCGTGTGCATTCAGTATTTGACATGACTTTCCGCTTGCTCCTGAAAAATGTGCCGCCCATTCAAAAGTTGAGAAGGTTAATGCTCACGCATTACAGTAGAAAACCATGCTTCTTCACTGAGGAATTCTCAAACTGTATTATAGAATTGGGTGCAGAAGTTTGATGGTATTTTCCATAGGCAATTAAATTTTAAACAAGACCTATTTTAAAGAAATTATATACAAAGAAATACAGATTTACGCTCAACTCACAAGTGCGAGCTTCATTTAGAGTTTGTTATAATATAATAATATTTTATTATGAAGTCGTTAGATTTGAAAAAAACGGATATGAATTTGAGCTATGCAATCAGCTGGGAAAAGATGATTGGTATATGCTTCAAAACCGACTTTCAAAAAGGTCCATTAAAATAGTGGCCGCTCATGCACACTCCCTACTGATTGCTGCTTAGACAGGACCTAGCTACATTGTCAATCAGTTACTAGACCTGTCTAAGCTGCGGATACCAAATTACAATATAATGGATTGCAAAAATTTATAGATCGAATTTAACTGTGATATTAATACTCGTTGCAGGGGCAGACACTGATTCGTTTTTCTTGAGGTTAAGGCACTGTAAAGCTTGACATTCTTTTTGCCGGCAATGATTAAGAGACCAACCTTTTAGATCACCTCAAAATACGACCCGACACATCCATTATACTCGAGGAATTAGATTTTTGTGATAGGAAAATTTAAAGATGAAAGTAAAGGTCTCGGGTATAAGGAATGGGTTTTCTTTAAACCCAAGGCTATAGTTATTAGGTAATCTGATACAATGAGGCTTAAGGGTGGTGAAGTTGTTGGGGACTGACATTTCAAAACATTTCAGTCTTATTTGGATTTGCTACAATAAAACGTAGTGATTTCACAGTACCTCAAAGTAGGATTAGGGACGCGGAACATCAAGCTGTACACACTTAAAACAGTTAAATCACTTTGAGTAATAACGTATGGAATAAGCGATTGTGGGTGGGGAAAAATACCGGTAATCGTATTTGCGGCATTATTTTGGGGTTGATGCAATAGTTAGTGACAAGTTAATTTCTGTGACCGCTTTTCGGTGGTTCGCTAGCCCCAGTTTTGATGACTCTACAGAATTCAGCGGATAATGAGATCTATGGACAGCTTTTCGATGGTTAACGAAGATAACATTGATATTCGATGACGTGTTGTTACTGAATTAATAATGTTTTTTTAAAAACAGTTTTGTAATTTGCCAACTTATTTATTTGGAAAAACTGGTAAATAGTTTTCATATTTTATTATGAAAATTTAGATGAAATTTTTATTAAATTTTAATTTATAATTTACATTTTTATAATAATTAATTATTATTTCATGCAAAGCCGAAGCGTGAACGAAGCGAAATATAACTTTATATTTTTATTAGATGTTTTACCATTGTAAAAAAACTAATATATATATTTTATGTATTTATTATAATTCCTTGTTTATATGTAGTTGTTTTTGTTTTTTTTTTCATATGTAGTTGTTTCTTATATATAGTTTGTTTATAACTATATATTAAATTATTATATTATTATGATGGTTTAATAAAAAGTAATAAATAATATAATTATAAAAGTTTTTATAAGATAATAATAGAATAATAAAAAGATTAATATTAATATTAAATTAAAGTTTTTATTAAGTAAATAATAATAATATTAATAAAATTTTTTAAAGTAAATAATAATAATAATAATAATATTAATAAAAATTTTTAGTATAAGTATTATTAATAAAATTAAATAATAATAATAATAAAAGATTTATAAGTAATAATAGAATAATTAAAAGTAATATTAAAATAAATAATATTTAAATAATAATAAATAAAAATTTAAAAATAAGTAATCATATTAATTAATCATATTTATTAATCATATATAATAATATAATAATTAATTAATAATAATATTAATAAAAATAATAAAAATTAATAATTAATAAAAATAATAAAATTTATATAAAATAAATTAAATTTACAAAGAATATACTTATAAAAAATAAAGTAGTAAATTAAAAATAAAAATGTTTAAAATATTGACCTTGATAAAATTTTTGAAATGACCTTGAAATTTTTGATGAGTCAATCCAATGACATTGACCTAATTTTTGAATGCCTTGAAATCTTTTTGGTGAGTCATGGATCTTTGTTTAAGTGACCTTGAAGAAAATAATGAATGAGAGTCATCCAATGACATGGACATAAATTCAATGAGTACATGTCTTTATTTAACTGGCCTTTGCAATTTTGCTGACTCATTCCAATGACCTTGATATGAAGTCATTGTCCTTTGTTCTAAAAAATGATGTACTTTATAACTTTATTCCCTGAA